>PYAF01001073.1:260118-280331 GCA_007407185.1 Glycine tomentella | reverse complement strand
ATGCGAAGTTGTATGGCTTCGGCAACTTCTCCAACAATTACACTTTGGAGACACGCGGGACACTAAGCTCATCTGTGACAATCAAGCTGCCATTCACATTGCATCTAATCCGGTCTTTCATGAGCGAACTAAACACATAGAGATTGACTGTCATTTTGTGAGAGAGAAAGTGCTTTCGGGAGAAATCACCACTGACTTTATCAACTCTAGTGAACAACTGACAGATATGTTCACTAAATCTCTCAAAGGGTCTCGCATTGATTATATTTGTAACAAGCTGGGTACATATGACATACATGCTCCAGCTTGAGGGAGAGTGTCAATGATATGATTTGATTTAATGTAAATAGGGAAACTAGGAATATGGAATATATCTCTCTAGCTGATTTTTAGGGATTTAATTCCTTTTTGTAATTACTCCTTTGATTATAAATAGAGGCTTAGTGTGATCGTTCTTGACACACAACATTACAGAAATAATACTCTTACAGAAAATAAAGTGGTGCATCAATACTCAGTTCCTCGGGTAAACTAGGCTCAATCGGATGATCTCCCCTAGCCAATTTTAACTAAGAAGCATGAAATACTGGGTGTATTCTGGCCTGAGAAGGTAGCTGTAATTTAAAAGCTACTGCCCCAATCTGCTGCAGGATCAAATATGGACCATAATACCTGCCAGCCAACTTAGGATTTAATTTTCTGGCCATGGACTATCTATGATGTTGTCGAATCTTGAGGTATACATAATCTCCCACCTTCATTGTATAATCCTTCCTATGAACATCAGCCCTGTTTTTCATTATCTCCTGAGCCCTGTTTAGCTGATATTTAAGTTGCTTTAATGCTTCATCCCTATTCATCAAATCTTATGCCACCACTTCTACCAATGTTTCTCCTGGTATGAACCTTGAAATGGAAAGAGGAGGTCTGCCATAAACAACTTCAAAAGGGGTACATTTGGCTACTGAGTGATAACTGGTGTTGTACCAGTATTCAGCCCATGCTAAATAGTCACCCTATTCTCTAGGCTGCTCAGAAAAAAAAAATCTCTAATAAATCTCCAATGTTCTATTGATTACCTCTGTTTGCCCATCTGATTCAAGATGATATCTTGTGTTGTACTTCAAATTAGTTCCTTGCAATCTAAAAATTTCCTTCCAAAAGATGCTCATAAAAATAGGATCTCTATCACTGACTATTGATACTGGAATGCCATGTAGCCTCACAATTTCCTTCATGAACACTTCAGCTATACTCTTTGCTGTGAAAGGATGCTTTAGCATAATGAAATGTGCATATTTACTTAATCTGTCCACAACTACTAAAATATAATCATATTTCTAAAATTTTGGAAATGCAGTAATAAAATTCATGCTTAACTCTTCCCATGCATTAGGAATAGGGAGAGGTTGCAGAAAACCTTCAGGAGAAGAAGTTTGATATTTATTTCTCTGGCACACCAAACATTCTGCTACATATTTGGTGATATCTGCCTTCATCCCCATCCAAAAAACAGATTGTGCAATCCTCTTATAAGCTCTATAAATACCTGCATGTCCATCTATTTTAGATGAATGAAATTCTGCCAACAGTCTTGGGATCCATTCTGATTTAGCTGATATGACTAATCTAGCTTTATAATAAAGTCTCCCATTCTCCAATGTGTAATGTGTATGAGTGTTAGGTTCCTTTTCCAAATCTGGATGTATTTTTGCCAAACTTGAGTCTTGTAGACCTTCTCTGTCAATAGCTGCAGCATCAGGCCTATTGATTCAAGAGGAGTCATGCATGAATGAACAAGGATCAAGCTTTGGTGTTTTGTGCTTTCAACATGCCTCATTGCAAATGTGCCAAAGAAGCTATGAAGATCAATTTGATTTATGTAAAAGGGAAGATGTGTTATCTGATAATCCAATCAACATATCATGCATAATCATTCATCTAGGATTGTTAGATTAAAGGTCTAAATAAAAGCAATTAACAAGTAAGGCAATTTAAAATCAAAGTTTTTGGAAAAATGAAGTTTTCCTGCATTAATCGATTACAACATTGTTGGCATTGATTATTTTGTTCTTCGTGCCTTCTGGAAAACAAATCAAGAACATTGTAATCGATTACATATCGATTTAATCGATTACATAGGCTAAAATGGAAAAATCATACTGACTGTCTTAATCGATTAAAGAAATTCGTAATCGATTACATCTAATGCCTATGGGTAACATGTTCTGCTGATTTAATCGATTACATATCGTTTTAATCGATCACATAGTACATTTGAAAATATTGGTCTGTCTATCTTAATCGATTACCAAATTTCGTAATCGATTACTCAGTGCATTTGGAAAAACATGAGTGTCTGGTTTAATCGATTACTTGACGGAATAATCGATTACATTGTTCATAGCTCAAAACCAGAACATATTAGGAGCACTTTAATCAATTACATTCTTGGAATAATCGATTACGAATGCAAAATAATCGATTACAGGAGCGTATTTAATCGATTATTTTCAGTTAGAAAGCTGTTATAAATTGAACCCATTGCCCTGTGCTTTGAGATTGAATAATTCGTATTATGGGTGATCACAAACATTCATGAGATTTCTTTAGTGTATTTCTAAGTTTCAAAAAACATTTAGGCTTCACAAATTCTTATGGTTTTTTGATTTGAAGAAGTGAAGCATCATTGAGTCTCAAAGCTTAAGGAAAGGGATGCATTGAGTTTGTAATCTTTCTTTCAACCTGTTGAATCATTCACATGCATGTGTTCTTTGGATTATCAGGTGAAATCTTTCATTATTCTTTGAAGGTGTAGAACTTTTATTTGATTTCTGTAAAGATTGGCTTATTGTAAATGGGTTTCTTACATGATGATTAGAGATAGTGTTTCACTAAGGGTTGCTGAGTAGTGTTCTCAGTTTTGGGTTTGGTCTCTAAGGGTCTAATAATATTTTAGACTTCTGAACTTTATCTAGGGTTGATAAAGAGAGGCTTGTAATATCTTGTAAGAATATTATTTGCAATAGTGGAACTCTACTCTAGTGTTGAGTAGAAGAACTGGGTGTAGCTTCATAGTGTTTGAAGTGAACCAGTATAAAATTTGTGGCTGATCTTTATTCTTATCTCTTCATCTCTCAATTGCTTTGGTTGTGAATCAAATTACATTACACAGAAAACTCTAATTTGCTTATTGATTTCTTGGCAGAGGAATTTGATTGAATATAAGATTCTTGGTTTCAAAACTATTTTTAAAGTGATAAAGATCCTGAGGAAACTCTGATTTGAAAATTTTAATTTACCAAGGTACAACCAATTTACCCTCATCTTGGTTGTATTGAAGTATTCCTATTATTTTCAAGGCCAATATAGCATGGAAATTGTTGTTAACTCCACCGCTTCTTCTTTCCTAGAAAGTTCATCTGCTACTCTATTTGTAGCTCCCACTTTATATCTGATTTCAAAATCATAGCCCAATAATTTTGCCAACCAATTTTGTTGATTTTGAGTAGTAATTCTCTAATCCAAAAGAAAATGAAGGCTCTTCTGGTCTGAATAAACTATGAATTTTCTGCCCAAAAAATATGGTCTCGAATGCTAAATTGCTAAGACTAAGGCCATGAGTTCCTTCTCATACACAGATTTGGCCAATGAGTTTTCTCCTAAAGCTTTACTGAAATAAGCAATAGGTCTTTTCTCCTGAAATAGAACAACTCCCAATCCAATGCCTGAAGCATCACACTCAATGCAGAATTGCTTTGAAAAATCTGGTAATTTTAAAACAGGAGTAGTGGTAACAGCAGTGATTAATTGCTTAAAAGCCCTCTGACTCCTTTCAGTCCATTGATAACCCTCCTTTTTTAATAGTTCTGTTAAGGGCTTGGCTATCATTCCATAATCCTTGATAAAACGCCTATAGTAACCTGTGAGTCCCAAGAAACCCCTGATGGCTTTAACAGATTTAGGGATTAGCCAATTTGTCCCAGCTTTCCACTTTCTTTTGGTCCATTTCAACTCCCTTTGCTGAAACCACATGACCCAAATAGTCTATTCTTCTTTTTCCAAAACTACATTTTTTTCTCTGAATATAAAAGCAATTCAATGTCAGTAATGTTAAAACCTTTTGTATATTATCTAAGTATGATTCCCAATTTGAGCTATATATGAGGATGTAATCAAAGAAAACCAACACAAATTTTCTCAAAAAGTGTTTTAAAACAGAATTCATAGCACATTGAAAAGTAGCTGGGGCATTTGTTAATCCAAAAGGCATCACAACATATTCATAGTGCCCTTGATGAGTCCTAAAAGCTGTTTTAGGAATGTCCTCTTCATGCATTCTAATTTGGTGATAACCTGATCTAAGATCAAGTTTAGAAAAATATACAGCCCATATAATTCATCTAGTAATTATTCTATAATAGGTATAGGGAACTTATCTAGTATGGTCAGCTTGTTAAGTGCCTGGTAATCATTGCAGAACCTCCAGCTGCCATCCTTCTTTTTCACCAATAAAACTGGGCTGGAATAAGGGCTATTACTAGGCCTTATAATTCTTGATGCTGTCATTTCAGCCACAAATTCCTCTATTTTATTCTTTTGAGCATGAGCATATCTATAAGGCCTTACATTCACAGGATCAGAACCTGATTTTAAAGGTATTATGTGATCTACATCTCTTTTGGGAGGCAAACAACAAGGTTCTTCAAAAAGTCCCTCAAATTCCTTCAACACCTTGGATAATTGATTTTCTTGTTGTGTAGATAGTGTAGGTTCCTTACTCTTAGCTATCTCTGTTTCTTCTTGTATCAAATTGCAGAATAGTATTAGAATCTGCTCTGGTGCAGATTGTAATGATTTTTCCATTGCTTTAACAGAAACCATTTCTTGACATAAGCTTGGGTCTCCACATATTTTGATCAACTGCTCACCCACCATGAATTGCATGGTCAATTTACCCCAATTCACCTTAACTTCTCCTAATGTTTCCAGCCATCGGATGATGTCCACTCTTCCTAAGTCAAACACAACAAATTTTCCATTGACCTTATGTGATCCAATTTGCAGTTTCAAGTCCTCACAACACCCTTGAGATTGTAATTTTTGTCCATCCCCCAATCTGACCAAAAAAGGTTTTGTATCAATGCTACTAATCCCCAGCTTCTGAATCACTGACTTTCCTATGAAATTGTGGCTTGCCCCACTGTCTATTAGCACCAAAACAGAGTTACCATTAATGGTACCTCTGAGCTTCATGGTTTTTGGCTGGGTGAGGCCTAGGAACCTACATATCTACACAGCAAGAAAATCAATTATCCAAGGTTTTTTGCTCCACTGTCCATCCACCTCATTTCCTTCTCACCTTCACTGTTATCTACTTCATTTTCTTGCTCCTGTAAGCTCACTTCTTCACAATCTTCCTTAAGTTCCTCATTTTCTTCTTGCTCGCCCAATATCATGATTCGAATGTGTTTTTTCGCACAGCGATGCAACGGCCCATAGGGAAGGTTGCACTGAAAACACCTCCCTTCATTTTTTCTCTTTACATATTCAGAGTAAGGTATATTTTTGACCTTGTTCAATTCACTTTGTTGCTGCCCACTACCTCCTTTGTCCATTGAAAGAGCAAAAGAACTACATTCTGATGGTTTATCACGCCCAGGTAAGAATCTTTGACCCTCCGTGTAACGACCCGTATGCATCCGGTTCAATAACATTGATTTACAGTCATTAAGCATAGTAATTATCATAGATAAACAAATTGGAAGCAATAAACAAAATGACGACATCAAACATTAACAACACCCATTGTACATCATATATGGTGAATTCTCATAATATACAATGTGTATATATATATATATATATATATATATATATATATATATATATATATATCAAACTGTACATACTCCGCTTAGGGTACAAAATAATAGGCATAATCAAAATAGATGAGCCAACAAGCTCTCAAAATCTATGCCTAAGGTTCACACAGAACCTATCCCTACTCGGGCCTCTTGCCTTGGGATCTACCATCTACTCCTTGAGCATCACCTGCAAAACATGTAATCCCCAACAGGGGTGAGATAACAATCTCAGTAAACTCAGGGTCCTTAGAGGTCTTTCCTCTCCCCTGGTTCACTTCCATGGCATATAATATTAAAATTGGCATCATACACAATGCAGCCATCACGGCTCTCAAAACATATCACATGTATATCATAACACAGATACAATATATACATATAGATATATCATATTGCCTGAGAAAGATCATCCGCAACGGACACATTCTCCCAGGACTTACTCGAACATATATGGCACTTCCGAGAGAAGATCATCTGCAACGGGCACATTCCTCTCAGGTTTTATTACATATATTTATATTGACCACTTAGAGTTGTTCCACGTAACTCTGGCTCTAAGGGAAGTCCATATTTAGTCCATTCTACTGGCTAGAGAATCTCATCAATCACACCACACTATCACAATGTACATAATATACATGTTTTCAATAAGAAGCAGTAACACAATTTCAATATACATGCATCATGACATACAATAACCATCACTCCCTTGGAGTATGGTGGAACACAGACAATGGAAACACTCCCAAGAACAAAGAGTTTACCTGTTCTGAGTGCTACACTGGCTCTCCCGGCCTTGTGGCCACACTTACCAGTAATCTCTGTATCACGCCCTACATAAAGGCATATCAGAATCAATCAATAATGGTTCTCAACCGTTAAAAGGAACAGAAACATTATTCTTTTACATATAACCCTTTATTGCTCTCTCTCAAGTCTCTAAGGCTAGTCACTTAACTGGTGACTGACAGATCCTCACTAGGATCTATCTCGGCCTAATAAAGGTACTAGAGTCGCTCTAAGACCCTACATAAGTCAATTCAATGCTCTAACCAGACCATATATCAATGATTATCCAACTTGATTTAAACAGTTATTTCAACACATTTTCACCGTTTATTTAGCCTTCTGAACAACTTTTGTAAAAGCACTTAGGCTCATGTTTATCATAATATCTTCCATATAATCAACATTCTTCATACTCATACATACTTCAGAGTCAAAATCAAACTTCATCAAAAGTCATGTTTCAAAGTTCAATCTTTATCAGAACAACCTCCTGAGCATACTTTTCTAAAGGATCCAAGCCTAATTCCAGCACTAACACAAATGGGTCACTATTCATCCCAAGAACAATTTCACAAATCAATCGGTAAAACTTGAGTTTCTTACCTCTAAACAGTCAAGGAAGGCTAAAGAATCACTTCTCTAAGCTTTAGCGTCCTTGAATCGCCTTCTTCCCTTCCGAAATCTCAGCTTTAAGAAATTCCCTAGGGAAATGGATCTCTCCGATTGATGGTTTTCTCTGAGAATTGATCTTAGAATCTAGCTCATAGAGGAGTTCTAATCAAATTTCTAGTTGGGTGGGAAGTGCTTAGATGAAGAATGGAGAAAATATGAAGCTCTCGAAGGTCGTTAATGGCAGAAGCGCAAGGGAGGGAGAAAAAGAAGTTCTCTGACTCTCAAATTCATGAAAATGGCCTTTTGTAGGCCCCTAATCTGCGTCCCAGCACTACTGGCGCCATATTGTCGCTATCCGCGCCAAGTTCCAGTGAAAACAGGCTTTCTGGAGCACTTCTGGCGCTACTGGCACCCACTTCCAGCATCTGTGGCGCTAACCGCGCCACTCTGGCGCTACTGGCACCAACTTGCAGAACCTGTGACACTACTCGCGCCAATCTGGTGTTACTGGCACCAACTGGCAGTATATGTAGCGCTAACCGTGCCAATCTCATGCTAACCTCACCAGGACCATTTCCGTCACTAAATCTGTCGTTATTCCATCGTTAATTCTGTCGCTAATTTAATTAATTTTTTTTTGAATTTTTTTTGAAAAACTTGGTTATTATACTCCGACATATAATTTCGTTGGTTCTATCCAAATCCTTGTTGGGTCTTGTACGCGAAGGTTGAAGCCATGCTACTGCCTCTCTGGTTCGTCCTAGTTTTTAATCCCTAACCCATCCTTGCAACTTGTGACGCGTCCATTGCTCGAAAAACGTCCTCAGGTTTATGTATTCGAACCTGATTTTGAAGTGCGTTGCGTAAACCTCCCGTAAAGAAACCCAGAAGTATGTCATCGCCTATCGCCGACACCTGGGCCACCAAGGATTCAAATTCTTGGATGAACTCGTCCACAAAATCCGTTTGTCGCAGTCACGTCAGTCTCTCATAAGCGCTGCCCAAATGGTGCCCACCGAATCGTCGCACCAACGCTGTTTTCATCTGATGCCATGTCTGGTTGGGTTCTTTCTTCCTCAAGAATATGTACCACGCTATCGTTGGTCCCTCTATACTCATTCAGGAACTTCCTGCATTTAAAAATATGTTTCCGCTCTTGCAATCCAACCCAGTGGGTCTTCGCCATCAAACAATGGAAGCTTAATTCGTCGAGTGAAAGAACGACTGGAAATGGCTTCCATGTTTGATCCACCACTTGCGCCGCCAGAGGTGGCCTCGTCCGACGAGTCCAAACCTTTCTTCTGTACCAAATCACGCATGTATTCACATGCTTCACCTATGCTATCGAGTTTCTTGTTTACGATCGCCATGGATTTTTCGAGAGCTTCCACCCTCGACTCGGATGCTGACATCTCGAAAATGTGTCACCACCGGAACAAACAAGCATGTCAGCAGGTCGGACCAATTTGGTATGAACCAAGAAATAGAAGTTCTTGAATCTTCAAACAAAGACAAAAAGTTCTAAATAATACGCTGAATCTTTATTCCTTCCAAGAATAGCTTTTACAATTCAATAGAAAGAATTAGGAGAGATGAATTCCTAATTCCCAAGAGACCACTGTCTCCTCCAATAATTCCCATTTAAGACAATTATTTTTTCCACCCCCCAAATACACACACTACACCCATATTTATAAAACTATATAATAGTAACCGTTACATCCTAACCGCCTAACTCTCACTTAACTATTTATTTTTAATTCTCCTCTAATATACTTGTCATTCCCTCTTTTTATTTTATTTTCCTGCTTTTGTATTAGCTGGTTTGTATCACTAAGTTTCACTTAATAGGGATGTTTATATTCTGATATGCAATAGGTGTTTGATAATAATTGGTGTTGATTGTGGACATGAAAGAAGGATTTATTTGTTTGGAAAGACGAACTATTGATAGAGCTGATAAGTTGTCTTGGCCTTTACACATTTAAATGAGCTTGGAATTTTTTTCACTCTCAACTATTTAGAAAGTAACAATATATACTTTTTAACCAATACATTATTAAATAATAATGCACGTACACTAACACACACAAAATTAGACCCTAATTAAGAAAAACCAGTACTTATGAGAAAAGTTTATTAAATAACCTAAATAAGCCAGTAAATTGTTATTCCTTATGTATACGTCACAATGTTACAGCGTAAATCAAACCAATAAGAAAATAATATGCTTCTGATAATTGCATATGCTAATGCAAAATTGAATAGTACAATTAAAAATAAAATTAATTACGCGAAGTTTAAGGTGTGGTGTTGACTTAACCATTTTGTATTAAAAATCCATTTTCATGTGAGATTTTTACATCATGTAATCATGAGAAAAATTTATATCTATTATTTCTAGACATTAAATGATTGTGCATGTTTTGAATATAATTTGTAAAATTATATTATAAAAAAAAAATAGTCCCAAAATTTTTATATAACAAATTATATAAAAGTTATGGAGGCTAGACCTTTGTGAGAGACGGAGAACTTGAATATGAACATGTGTATTTCATGTGGCACTTTTTTTTGCTCGTCAATGGTTGTTCAATAAAGGAAATAATTATGTTTAGGGGTCTTAAGGTAAGAGGAACCTTACCCTGCTTTTTTTCCTATTGTTTTTAGATTCTCGGTTAATGAGGAGGTCAATATTAATTTCATCGTCATTGTGGGCATATGAAAAAGTTTAAGGGATTAAAGGTTATTTTTCAATGATTGAAACTTATCTCTGGACTAAAGATATTTTTTTTGGTAACTTTAGTTCCTCTGAAAATTTTAAAGTTCATTACGTTTTACTTCCTATAGCTTTTTTATCCGTTTTTGTTTCACTAATTTTGAATTGCACTACTTTTGGTTTTCAAACTAATTTAGATAGCATTTTCTTTATAGATAGACGAAAAGTGATTTAGATTTTTTTTAAGCAAAAAAAAAAAAGTGATTTAGATAACATTTGAGATATAAAAAGTGATACATTTCAAAATTAAAAGGATGAAAATGAACAAAAATTTTAGAGGTCTAAAATCGAACTTCAAAATTAAATTTATAGAGAATCGAAAAAAATTCTATCCTTAAAAATATAGTTTATTTGAGTTCTTTTCTGGAAGCAAAGCTAATTTCTTGCACTACGTACGATACGAAAAACCTTCCTTATAAGTTTCTTGGATTAACGATAGTTGCAAAATAAATCCAAGAAAAGTTTTTGTTACTTGGTCTTCGATTATCGAGTAAATGAAGCTTCGATACATGAAAAGGAAAGATTAGTCTTTAGGTTATCTCATTGTACTAGTAAATTTTATATTGCCTAGTTTACTATTATCTTCTCTTTCATTTTATAAAATGTTAAAAAATGTCTTGAGTGTTTTAAAAGAGTTACATATAAGTTTTATGTGGTCAATGGAGATGGTCGTCCTAAAATTGCAGCCATCTCATGCTGCATAGCTGCCAAGGCGGTTGTTATTGGGTCGGATTGTCTATCTGCACCCGCCATCCCACTATTGTTCCGGGTTCTTGTAACATCCCGTAGGCATCCGGTGAGTTATCATTAATAATATCAGTTTATCACTTAACACATCAATTTAAAACTCAGCGGAAGCACAAAATCGCTTTTCTTGATTCATTATGTATGGAATAAAACATATAACAACAGCACAAGCACAAGGCCAATAACATATCCCTGCTGATCCATTTCTCATCTCATACATAATTTAGACAGATAAATAGAATACATGAGCAGATAATCAAATATACAACAATTGAACTTAGGAGGAATCTCATAAACATATCATAAATAGTTCTGTACATAGTCATATACATCAGTATCTTCACCACACCGTGGTGATACAAATCATATCAGCCCTCACCGAGGGTTTACAGAACTATTCAACCCTTATCAAGGGTACAAAACATAAACAAAATCAAAACTGAGCCTTCAAGCTCCATTTGCTGCTCTCAGCCAAGCAGAAATGTCTCTACTCGGGTCTCCTGCCCTGAGACTGCTCTCTTCTGCCTGAAGAGTCACCTAAAATCATAAATCCCCACACGGGGTGAGATACATATCTCAGTAAGCTCAGGGTCCTTGGGAAATCATCCCCACCCTGGCCCACAATTCACAATACAAACATCAGACAAGCACACACATCAAATCTGGCCCAATGGCCTGGCCCTCTGACCCTCATACACATGAGCAGTTATCTGCTCCACACCCATGGCAGAGAACCCTCAATGTCCTTGGCAGAGAACCCTCAATGCCCTTGGCAGAGAACCCTCAATGCCCTCAATACATGGCAGAGAACCCTCAATGCCTTTCACAGTTCATAGCACAACCAGGCACAAATGCACACATAGTAATATAAGTATGCGACAATCAATGCATGCATTATGAATATGACCACCACTCACCTGGAGTGTGGTGTGCAACCAAGTGGGAAATCATTTCCCAGGGACTCAGAACTTACCTGGCAAAGTATCACTCTGTAGTTCTTTCCCTGGTCTGTGGCTCCCGCCACCAACAGTCTCAATATCACGCCCTAATCAAGGCATATATTAATATCAAAACCAATCCACAGGCATTCAAACACAGAACATATCATATACAGAATTCCCCTATCCTAGGGTTCAACCATTTCAGCCCAGCGCACACCAGGCCATCATAATCCTTTACAAGGTCTCTCAAGGCTGCATACCAAGCATCTGAGTCATCCCAGACATGCACAGCCTATACATATAAGCTCTGGCCAACATTAGCCCATAATTCAAATATCACTGGAACGGTCTGAGTCTCACTCAAAGCACCGTTCATCTAGCCTTTCAGGCTCATAACAATCATAATCAAGGCTCTATCATGTCAGAAAACCAACAACAAGTGACTCTACATCAGTCACACATGCCTACACAGAGCCATGATTCAAAGTTCTCTAAATCAGAAACTGAAAACTAATCCTTCATCACTAAACCATTCTAAACAAGTTTCTCTACAGGACCCTGGGCTAATTCTAGCCCCAGCTCATATGGGTCACTATTCACAGGAAATCCCAAATTCTAAAATAGCCTGAGAAACTTGAGTTTCTTACCTCAGTGGCGACTAGAAAGACCTCAGGACAGCTTCCTTGAGCCTTGGTGTCCTTAAAACGCCTTGGGTCTCTGCCAAACTCAAGTTCTCTGAGCTTTTCCTTGAGATTCCACTTCTCACTCACAAAGGGTTTTTCAAGAGCAGAAATGAAGGATTAAGGCTTTCCAAATGTTTCTCTCAAGTTCAACAGTCATAAGAAGGTGTTTAGGCCAAGATATAAGGTCACAAAAGGCTTGGGACAAGCTTCAATGGAGGTTTGGGGCGTGGGGAAGAAGAAACTATGATTTTTGGGCCAAAAATTCGTAAAATGGCCTTTAAATACTAGTTCTGTCGAAGTTCCCACGCTAATCGCACCATATATGGCGCTATTCGCGCCAAATTAGCGCAACTAAAAGCTTCCTGGGCATTTATGGCGCTAATCGCGCCACTACGACGCTAACCACGCCAACTAGGTGCATCTGTGCGCCATCAGGCTGCAAGAAATGACCTTCTGGTGCAATTTCACGCTACTAACGCCATATCCCACGCTACTGGCGCCGCATCTCACGCTAATCGCGCCGTTCCCACGCTGTTAGCATGGGATTTTTTTTTTAAAAAACCAGGTTATTATAGTTCTCACCATGGCACTGCACATGTCACATAAAAGGGTAAGTTGATCAGGCTCACACTCAATGACCACACATGCAATAGTCATAATAAACACCTAAACCATTAGTGAACAACACACAATTCACCATACATAATGCTTCCCTATGAACTACTCTGATACCATAAAATGTAATAACCTGCATGCATTCTGTTCATTAACATTGATTTACGGTCATTAAGCGCAGCAATTATCATAGATAAACAAATTGGAAGCAATAAACAAAATGACATCATCAAACGTCATTAACAACACCCACTGTACATCATATATGGTGAATTCTCATAATATACAATGTATATGTATATATATATATATATATATATATATATCAAACTGTACATACTCCCATAAGGGTACAAAATAATAGGCATAATCAAAATAGATGAGCCAACAAGCTCTCAAAATCTATGTCTAAGGTTCACACAGAACCTATCCCTACGCGGGCCTCTTGCCCTGGGATCCACCATCTGCTCCTTAAGCATCACCTACAAAACGTGTAATCCCCAACAGGGGTGAGATAACAATCTCAGTAAACTCAGAGTCCTGGGAGATCTTTCCTCCCCCCGGTTCACTTCCATGGCATATAATATTAAAATTAGCATCATACACAATCCAACCATCAGGGCTCTCAAAACATATCACATGTATATCATAACACAAATACAACATATACATATAGATATATCATATTGCCTGGGAAAGATCATCCGCAACGGGCACATTCTCACAGGACTTACTCTGACATATATGGCACTTCCGAGAGAAGATCATCCGCGATAGGTACATTCCTCTTAGGATTTATTACATATATTTATATTGAGCACTTAGAGCTGTTCCACGTAACTCTGGCTCTAAGGAAAGTCCATATTTAGTCCATTCTACTGGCCAGAGAATCTCATCAATCACACCACACTATCACAGTGTTCATAATATACATGTTTTCAATAAGAAACAGTAACACACAATTTCAATATACATGCATCATGACATACAATAACCATCACTCCCTCGGAGTATGGTGGAACACAGACAATGGAAACACTGCCAAGAACAAAGAGTTTACCTGTTCTAAGTGCTACACTGGCTCTCCCGGCCTCGTGGTCACACTCACCAGTAATCTCTGTATCACGCCTTACATAAAGGCATATCAGAATCAATCAATAATGGTTCTCAACCGTTAAAAGGAACAGAAACATTATTCTTTTACATATAATCCTTTATTACTCTATCTCAAGTCTCTAAGGCTAGTCACTTAACTAGTGACTGACAGATCCTCACTAGTATCTATCTCGGCCTAATAAAGGTACTAGAGTCGCTCTAAGACCCTACATAAGTCAATTCAATGCTCTAACCAAACCATATATCAATGATTATCCAACTTGATTGAAACAGTTATTTCAACACATTTTCACCATTTATTTAGCCTTCTGAACAACTTTTGTAAAAGCACTTAGGCTCATATTTATCATAATATCTTCCATTTAATCAACATTCTTCATAGTCATACATACTTCAGAGTCAAAATCAAACTTCATCAAAAGTCATGTTTCAAAGTTCAATCTTTATCAGAACAACCTCCTGAGCATACTTTTCTAAAGGATCCAAGCCTAATTCCAGCCCTAACACAAATGGGTCACTATTCATCCCAAGAACAATTTCACAAATCAATCGGTAAAACTTGAGTTTCTTACCTCTAAACAGTCAAGGAAGGCTAAAGAATCACTTCTCTAAGTTTTAGCATCCTTGAATCGCCTTCTTCCCTTCCAAAATCTCAGCTTTGAGAAATTCCCTAGGGAACTGGATCTCTCCGATTGATGGTTTTCTCTAAGAATTGATCTTAGAACCTAGCTCATAGAGGAGTTCTAATCAACTTTCTAGTTGGGTGGGAAGTCCTTAGATGAAGAATGGAGAAGATATGAAGCTCTCGAAGGTTGTTAATGGCAGAAGCGCAAGGGAGGAAGAAAAAGAAGTTCTCTGACTCTCAAATTCGTGAAAATGGCCTTTTATAGGCCCCTAATCTGCGTCCCAGCACTACTAGCGCCATATTGTCGCTATCCGCGCCAAGTTCCAGTGAAAACAGGCTTTCTGGAGCACTTCTGGCGCTAACCGCGCTTCTCGCGCCCACTTCCAGCATCTGTGGCGCTACTGGCGCCAACTTGCAAAACCTGTGGCACTACTCACGCCAATCTGGCGCTACTGGCGCCAACTGGCAGTATGTGTGGCGCTAACCGCGCCAATCCCACGCCAGGACCATTTCCGTCGCTAAATCTGTCGCTATTCCGTCGCTAATTTATTTTTTTTTTTGTTTTTTGAAAAACTTGGTTATTATACTCTGACATATAATTTCATTGGTTCTATCCAAATCCTTACTGGGTCTTGTACGCGAAGGTTGAAGCCATGCCACTGCCTCTCTGGTTCGTCCTAGTTTTTAATCCCTAACCCATCCCTGTAACTTGTGACGCATCCATTGCTCGAAAAACGTCCTCAGGTTCATGTATTCGAACCTGATTTCGATGTGTGTTGCGTAAACCTCCCATAAAGAAACCCAGAAGTACGTCATCGCCTATCGCTGGCACCTGGGCCACCAAGGATTCGAATTCTTGGATGAACTCGTCCACATAATCCGTTTGTCGCAGTCACATCAGTCTCTCATAAGCGCTGCCCAAATGGTGCCCACTGAATCGTCGCACCAACGCCGTTTTTGTTACTTGGTCTTCGATTATAGAGTAAATGAAGCTTCGATACATGAAAAGGAAAGATTAGTCTTTAGGTTATCTCATTGTACTAGTAAATTTTATATTGCCCAGTTTACCATTATTTTGTCTTTCATTTTATAAAATGTTAAAAAATGTCTTGAGTGTTTTAAAAGAGTTACATATAAGTTTTCTGTGGTCAATGGAGATGGTCGTCCTAGAATTGCATGTGTAATTAGTTGGGGCAAAAATTCACATTTACAATCTTGTAGTGATTTATAGAAGTAAAGGATTTAATTAAAACTTTTTAACCTATGTTTTTTAGCTAAATGGAGGTGGCAATTTCTAGTAGCTAGTTAACATAGGAATTTAGCATGTAGGGACTTCTTAATCAACTTCTTCTATAAGTTCGGTTTGGTAGAGGAATTTGTGCCCAATAGATAAAATAGTGCATCTCTAAAGATTTTTATATAAGCAAATTAATTTATATTTTTTTTAATCATAGACAACTCAATAATATTTTTTTAATATTTTTTCATTAATAAATTGTTTAATAAATAAATATTTTTTCTCTCTCCTATATTTAATACAAATTAAATTAAACAACTCATATTCAATCTTCATGGTTTATATAAGGTGTATCAAGAAAGTTCATAAATGAGAAAGAAGCTCCATATTTTTTTGGCATTATTAGATTCGTGTATCAAGATCAGGTATCATTATAATGTTCTTTTACTTATATAAAAAAAGGCAAAAGTAATATGGTGGTCCCCCTATGATTCTTTATTTGCGATTGTAAACATTTTATTCTTACTTTTTTTAAATTTTAATCCTCTTATTTTAAAAAATCATAATTTTGATTCAATTTTTAACTTTTGTATACCCATTTTTTATATATTTTAACTAATCAAATTATTTTTATGATACTATAATTAATCAAATTATTTTAATTAATTAATTAGACCCAAATAAAAGAAATAAAATTTATTCAAAATTAAAGATTGGACTAAAATTATAAATTTTTTAAAATAGGTGATTAAAAATTATAGGAGACCAACTTTTCAAAAACAAAAGGATACAAAATTACAATTTGGAGTAAACACAATTTTGGTACTCTTATTTTATTCAATCCATAATTTTGGTCCATTCATTTTAAAATAAAAATATTAATATAACTCCTTTGCTTTTAAAAAATCTACAATTTAATCCAATCCTTAATTTTGACTATTTTTTTAATCTAATTAAATCCTATACCTAACATATTTATTTAATGTATTATCAAAAAAATTATGTAATTAATTAAACTATAAGAAAAAAAATTGTAAGCAAAATTAAAAACTATATCAAAATTGTAGATTTTTTTAAAATAAAGAGACTAAATGTCTCTAATTTAAAATAAGAGAATCAAATTAAAATTTCAAATTTGAAAAAATAGAGAAAACAAAATGGTATATAAATCTTACAATATAACTTTAAAACAAGTTTAAGAAGCTAACATGAAACAATTTATTCCAATCTCATTTGGTGGACGAAACAAAACCCGGCCGAATCAACTACCATTAATTTATCTTTTCTGCTAAGGAAAAAAATATTACTAACCATTTGTCTTATTGGGATGAGTAGAGTACGTACACTCTCAAGTCGCATCATAACTAATTAAATCTACTTTAAAGTTTGGATTATTAGGTTGACTTATTTAATCTTGCCCTAAAGCTTTCAGTGACCATTTCATTCTTTTTCATCTGATCAATTAATAGCTTAAACAAGAATCCACTGGCTCACACTAATTAAAATAATTAGGAAGAATTAGTCAACTGAAACTGCAATTCCTGATCAAATTAAAGAATGAAACAAACCAATTTAAAAGCAAAAGCTAACACCATTGAACTTTGTCATAAAGAGAAACAAACCTTCCCAGTGAGGCGTTTAATAATAGGATAATAGTATTATAGATTTATCATATATTAATGTTAACATTGGATTGGAATATACACTTCTAGAACCAAAAGAGGGGTTGAGGACCAAAGTGAGAGAGAGAGATTCAACTTAGTCTCCTATAACTAAGAAAAAACATATCAAATTGAACTAATTAATGATCTAGAAGCCAAGTTTCTCTTGACAACCAGCATCAACATCTAGAAGCCATTTCTCAAGCAAAGAGAAAGGCATGTCTATTAATCCAGTAGTTATATCTGGCTTGCTCTCATCTTGGAAAAGAGTAGCCTCAGGAGAAAGAGATGGTGAGAACTCAGAATTTGAAGAGTAATTATCCAAAGACTCGTAACCAAACAAGGACTCAAAAGTCTCAGACAATTCAACAGTACTAGTGCTTGTTGTGCTTCCCTTTGTTGTTGTTATTCCTTCACTAGAAGCACAGAAATTTTGAGTCACAACCGAGGCAGCACATGAGGCTGATTTTGGTGTGTTTTTCATCCACCCTTTCAACAAACGAGCTATGTTGTCAGCACTTGAAGCGTAGCACATAGATTGTGTTGTTGTTGGTTTATTAGTGTTACTATTATAGAAGGTGCTATTTTCATTGGAGAGGTTTGAATTTGATTCAGCTATCAAGGTTGATGAAGATGATGATGCCTTGTTTGGTGAGAGTGCTTCACTAAGTGCTTTTTTGGCCATGTGAATATCTGTTTGAAGCCTTCTTTCCCACTGGCCTCTAGACATTGGTTGAGAAACTGATGAAACCCCAATACTATTATGTCCTCCTCCAAACAAGCTTCCTTGATCAGAACCTGCTTCCAATTTTTTGTTCAGCTTCTTTTTCAAATATGTGTTCCAATAGTTTTTTATGTCATTATCTGTTCTTTGTGGTAGGTAAGCAGCTATTGCAGCCCATCTGCACCATAATCAATGTGTTTCAGTTTAGCATGTGAGTCCAAAAATAAAAACCAAAGAACTTAAATTCCCACAAAAACTCAAAAATATTATAAAGAAATATATATGGTACAAAATTCAATAACTAGGTGTTTTATAGCAAAAACTAATAGAAAGAAAAACGGAGTAAATTTATATTAAAATTTAATGTATTATGATCATATAATATGGTATACCAAATTCAATAACTAGGGGTTTATGGCAAACAAAGAACTTTAAGAAGCTATAAGATGAATTTACCTGTTCCCTAAAAGTGCTTGAAGATGGATAATTATCTTCTCCTCTTGGTCTGTGAAGTGACCCCTTTTGATTCCTGGCCTCAGGTAATTAGTCCATCTAAGTCTACAACTCTTACTGCACCTTGACAACCCTGAAACCAAACCAAAAAGAGAGTACCATTAATTTCAGATCACCGCTGTATGAAAAAATAATTCAGAGTTCTTTTTTTCCCTAACTTGCTAAAAAAAGACACAAAAACGTTGAATATGCAATCATCACAAAAATCACCAAATTAAAACCTCACATGATGAGTGGAAGAAGATTAATTCACTAATTACCAGAATTGGCAGGAACAGCTTTCCAATTGCCAGGACCATGTTCCTGAATATAAGACACCAAAATTATGTCTTCTTCAGGAGTCCAAGGTCCTTTCTTCACACCTTCTTTATCACAACATGGTGGCCTTCCCATCTTTCCCTTGTACCCTTTTCTTTTAGTTCACTATAAATAATATAATTTTATGCATATAATATATATAGCTTCTAATCTCTATCTGGCTAGCTATAATATATCTATCTCCCTCTCTTCTTTTCTCTCTTTTGATGATTTTCTTCTTACTAATTGCAATATTGTGCCAAGGAAAGAGTCAAAATGAGAGGTGTATAAATAGTGAAAAAAAAAAAGAAGCAAAGAGATTTTGTGAAGGCTCGCTGACTGAACGAAAGAGAGAGAGGGAAGGCATATAGTCAAAAGTTGACAGCGAAAGCATTAACTTCTCTTGAAGGCCAAAGTCAGCCCAGCTTTGTAGCCAATACAATGCTATCATCTCTCTTTTATGCCTCTCAAAACCGCGTCGGGGCATTCAATGTGGATGCACTGGGAAACCTCTATATTATCTACTACTACTATTAATTTAAAGTGTCTTATAACCCCAGCAAACATTAATGTTAATTAGATAAAAGCTGTTGGTGACTCCAGCAAACCCAAAGCTTTCACATACTACTATACTACTGCTACTATTATCATTATGCCCTTCTTTGTATGCTTGTGAACAGTTGTCAAATGTGATCCATCTCAATGAATCACCCCTTTCTCTTTCAATATTACTTATCAAGAAGCTCGTCAATTAATTGTCTTGATTGATTGGATTTGATATTTCTAAGTCTTTCAGATCAATCGTGTATATATATATATATATATATATATATATATATCAACATCAACATCAACAGCACCTTTAACCCAAATTAATTGGGGTCGGTGGTAGATGAACCCAATGATAAATCGAAAATAAAGCAAAAGAGAGAAACAGAGTTAAATATAAAAGAATGGTGAGAGGAGAAGAGAAAAGAGGAAGAAAAGAATTAAAACAGGGAACAACT
>PYAF01001073.1:235768-247265 GCA_007407185.1 Glycine tomentella | reverse complement strand
TCTGAGGTTTCTCTGAGGAAAGGGATTTTGCTCACAAAGGGGTTTTTATGAAAAAGAATGAAGGATTCAAGCTTCCCTAAGGTTTCTCTCACGATTCAAGGCCATAATAAGGTGTTTAAGCTCTCAAATATGGCCCTAAAAAGCTTGGAGCAAGCTCTAATGGAGGTCTTGGACGGAGAGGAAGAAGAAAGGAAGAAAAAACCAAGGTTTTCGAGGGTTTGGGCCTTTTATAGGCCCCTGACGCGACTCCCACGCCTCCAGCGTGGGCTGGCAGAGAAATAGCATTTCTAGGCTGCTTCCCACGCCCCAAGCGTGGACCTCCCACGCCCCAAGTGTGGGTTTCCACGCCCCAAGCGTGGACATTCAGAAAAATTTGGTTTTTTGAGCTGCTTCCCACGCCCCAGGCGTGGACCTCCACGCCCCAAGCGTGGAACCTCAGAAAATCCATAAATCAGCCTTAAACCTTAGGGTTATTATAATTACACAAATAAACAAGAAAATAAAACCTAAAAACATAGTTTGGGCTTATTTAAATCCACATTGAGGCCCTTCAATTCATGGAGTGCTTCTAGAACTTCATGCTCTTTAGATAATCCTCTATCAACCTACGATTGAATTTTAGCTTATAACGTTATCCTTTCCTTCAAATGGTGTTACACTTGCCAAAGTGGCTATATAATGACGTTCATGTCACCATATGCTATGTAATTATCATATATAATGTGAAATATTAAATATATTTTTGTCCTTTAAATTTGTGTTAAGTTTCCTTTTGGTATCCTATATTTAAGTGTTAAGATTTATTTTTTAGTAGTCACCTATCTTTACAAGTGTTTTTTTAATCTTCCAAATTTAAAAGTGATATTTATAGTCCTCTAATTTTGGAAATAACTCATTTTGGTCCTTAGAGTTGATATTGTTAAAAAAGCATACAGGCATAGCTAAGGGTGTGCTTTCTGATAGTTTCAAAAGTATGATTTTAATAATTTTAAACTCTCAAAATTTAGATTAACAAATAATATTTCTAAAATATGTTTATTGAGGTCAAGTTGTTAGCGATGGATGTGGAGGGAAATGTATTCGCAAAGAAAGGAGAAAATGTTGATGTTTTTGTCAGGATGAGAAGGGAAGAGGTAGTTGCGATCTTTGCCTGTCAATCTTTCTCTCATTCTCTTGATTTTTCTCTTCCACTTTTCTCTCCTATTTTCTCACGCTTTCTTCTTGGTCCCCACCTCTTTCTCGCTCTTCCCCTATCCCTTGTGACCTAGGTAGCTTCTACCTTTGCCATGAAGACATAGCCCCAATTCATCTTCTTTCTACTCATCTCTCTTTCTCTCACTAACATTCTATCTTGTTCACTCTCTCATCATCAACTCTCTCACTCATCATCTCTTTCTCTCCTTCTCATACTCCTCGTCATAACACCATATGTAAAAATGGTGTTTGAATTGAAAAGCACAATGGTTTATTTTATTTTAAATTTTAAACTTTGATTTATTGAATTTTGGAAGATTGAAATTGCCAATAAATGTATTTTAGAATATTTTGTTAATGTAAACTTTGGGGTATAAAATTGCCATACATTGTACTTTTAAAACAACAACAACAAAAATAGTATCTTTGATCCTATATATAAAAAACAATTAACTAATTCATTAAGACAAAAAAAAGTAGTTAAATTGTTTAATTTGTCATAAACTTTAATGTTATTCTAAGACTACCCATGATATTAAATGATTTAAGAGGTGGTTATTTTTTAAAAGATGATTTTTTAACCAATGAGTGTACATTGTTTTATTGATAGTTCAATGAATACACCGACTTTCAAGGAAAAATTAGTGTATGCCATTAATAGACCTATTTAATTAGGATAAAAACAAATTTTAGCAATAAAATAGTCTTATATTTCTTATAATTAGGACCAAAAAATGTTCTCTTTCGTTTCTTATAGATTTAAATGCTTTTTTCATCCTTGTAATTTAGCATTTTTTTTCATTTTCGTCCCTGCAAAAAAAAGATCATTTTACTCTTTCCAAAATGTGTTTGTTTTATTTTTTGTCCTTAAAACGCTTTAGATAACATTTTTTCATTATTTAAAACATTTTTTTATTGTTCAAAGTACTATCTAAAACGTTTTAAGGACAAAAAATAAAACAAACACATTTTGCAAGATCTAAGACGAAAAAAAATTGTAGAAACGAAAATGAAAAGACATTAAATTGCAAGGAAGAAAAATGTATTTAAGCATTTCTTATATATATAAGACCCAAGATAGTACATTATTAGTCGCGTCAGTAGTTTTTTTAATAATGGCAACTTTAAATGAACTATTAAGTTGAAAGACATTAGTGTTTTAAAGAAAAATCATGATTCCTAATTATTTTAATTAGATTCAAATAAATACAAATGTTAAAAGATGTGTTTTGATATACTATGAGATCGTGATCTGTATTTTTGCGTCTAAGTTTTCACACAATAAATCCATAAAAGACAATCTAGCATAACATTAAATAAGTACATTTACGATATTTATTTAATACTTTGTGTCTAAGATTCTTTCTTACAGAAAATATTCTCCTAAGATCTGTCAAATTCCTATGAAGAATAAATAAAGTTCATAGTTTGGAAGTGTTGATCTTCATCAAAAGACATATTCTATTGGTGCAGACATGCTATGATGAAAGAAGTGATTTTCTTGTTGAAGTATAAGACATGTCAATCAATTAACATGGACTCTGCATGAAGAAGAGACATGCATTAATGCAAGCATTAAATACTCCAACGACCTCAAGACTTCAAACGAACAAAGCGAAGAATCCACCCATTGTGAGACAATGGATACTTGAAGATGAAGACTATAAATAGAAAAAAAAGGCTTTGAAGAAACAGGATGCGAACTATCTTGCATGAAAAACATTCTTTTATACTTTGTTGTAAAGTTTTCTGTAAATCTTTGTATAAATACTAAGCTCTCAAAACACCTTGTAAACTTTGAGAGAAAAGATTAAAGTGTTGAAAGATATATTTGTCTGTAAGATGATATAATATTATTCAATATGCAACTTTCCAACAAATATGGTTGATTTATTTAGAACTAGCAGTGACTTAATAGGACAAAGAATATTGGGTTAAGTCAAGCTTGGGTAGAGTTTGCATTTGTAAGAGTCATAAGTGACAATGAAAAATACTTGTAACTTTGTAATAAATTAGTGTAAACTTGGTGGATGCCAAGAATTAGACATTGTCTTTGGGTAGAGATGAATCACTATAAACTCTTGTGTGTTTTTTCTTTAATGTTTGTATTTGTGTTAACTGACAAGGATTCAAATTTATTTTTAGATATTACATCTATTTTTGATATATCAAGAAAACAATTTTTTATCATCATGTGATAAAATTTTTCTTTATCTATTTTTAGCTAAATTTGCATTAGATGATAAATAAGTTTTCAGTCTTAGAATTTTTTTTATAAAAACATAATTTAACCCCCTCCCTCCCCCTTCTTGTATTATTTGTTCCTACATGAACTATTTTCAAATTAGAGGAACTAACAAATCATTTTTAAATTTGAGAAACTCAAATAAAAATCATGGCCCAAATTTGAGGGATAAAAAATATTTAAATCAAAAATTAAATATTTTTTTCATGTGGTGTATGATGACATGGATGTGATTAGCCATGTCAGCAACAAGTATAACACTATTTATAATGACTAAAATATGTTATTTTCATATTTGAATGATGATTTAAAAAAAATAGAAAAAAAAACAAATTTATCCTAAGTTAAAGAAAAAATATACTCAAATCTATTATATTTAACTTAAGCTTAAATATGATTTAGTTTTTGATAAATGTATGAATTTTATTTTTATTCTTAATAATTTTTTTGTTGTTGTTGGTCCTTAATAAATTTAAAATCTTGCTTATGTCCCTAAAGTTGTTAGATAACGCTTTATACAATAATAATTTAAATAGTATTTTATGGGTTTAAGGACTAAAAAAAAGAAATTTATCATATATCAATAATAATTTTTTGTTAAACAACAAAAACAAAAAATATATTTAAACCATTTAATAGTAACAAAATGCTAATTCAAACATGAAATAATCCTGTAGATTCATCACTTTTATCATTGCAAAATTATCGAAATTTGGGTATACGAAATCTAGGTGCAAAAGAAAAAATGGTAGTGCACAAAAAGAAAAAAGAAAAACGGGACAACAATATACTTCTCAAAACATCAAGGATGATTAAGCACTTTCTTATAACTTACATCCTATAGTCTAAATATCCTACTACAATATTCTACTTGAGTTATATCGTACGACTATACTTGTAGAGTTATCACTAAAAGCTAAAATACAAAAAATCATGAGTTAAATGAATTATTATTTTTTTGGTGAAAAGTTAATGAATTATTTGATGTGTAATTGTTTTATTAATCTAAATAAATATTTGTCATAAATATTTTGTTAATTAAAAGCTGACGTTAAACGTAGATTTTTGGATCATTAATATGATGTGCAATATTTATGAGTTTCACCAACGAATATTTTGATGAAGGATCTTAATGGAATTTTCCTCTCGTTTATTATATCTTTTCATATACAACATTTGAACTTAAAATTTATTTTATGAGATTTAAATCAATTCTACTCAAACCAATTATTTATTCATATGTTAAAAGTTGATTAGCTCTTCACAACTTGTGTGTGCTGTTTACGATTTTTTTTTTTTTTGGAAACGATTTATTTGTAAGGACATGACAAGCATTAACTAGTTGATTAAGAAATTACACAACTAGTGACAAGACAAATCAACAACCAAGCTATATATAAGTTAAAAAATAATGCTGAGTAGTTGCAACAAGTATTCTTTGCTATCTAAACGTGAAGGATTTAAAATCATTAGATTTTTTATCACTAAGATTGAGAGTAATGCTCAATATAACGTCGATGCACAATAAATATGACGTCGACATAATTTGAAAGAGTAGATAGTGGAAAAGGTCAACAAATTATGAATATGATATTACTTTTGGCCTATCAAAACGTAGAGAAGTTTTATGGTTAGCCGTCTCTCTAGTTTTTTCTTATTCAAATTATTATTATAATTTTTAGATACAAGTCTCTCTAGTTGAAACTAAGTTGAATTTTCTTGGTTTAGAGGTATTTGCATCTTTGACAATAATTAGTTAGATCAGTTCAACGTCAAAATTGATAGTCGAAAAAAATAACATATTTAATGTCATTATTAATTAAGTAGAACAAGTAATGAACTAAAATGCAACTCATACATTTTAATTAAGGGTGATTTTTCCTAGCAAGTTGAAAGAAACAAAGTTAAGTTCCCCGCCAGAAAGAAAGAAATCTGGGTTGAATAGTACATATGAATTTCATGAAAACAATATTTTAAGTAGCATTTGAAAGAGATTTATTTTAGTTGTTACAGATAATTATTGAGTTCCTATGTCCTCGATCAGTTATTTTAATTAAGTTTTAATGCATCTGAATATTAATATACTTCTATTTTTTATAATAAATGTTAATTAGTTATAATTTTAGGAATATTTTAACAATTTAAAATTGTAATTTGCTAAATACTCTTTCTAAAGTACAAGTGAAAGTATATTAATATTCATGAGTGTGAATATACTTTAATTATATTTTTAAAGAGATTATTTTATTAAATTATATCTTTAAAATATTTTTACAATTTTAAAATATAATTTTAATATATATATATATATATATATATATATATAAGTGCAAGTATTTTGGCATCCATGCGTATGTCTCAATTGATAGTGATGATTTTATATGTGATTTTGGCCAAGTATGATCAAACAACTTTTCAATTATAGATAATATATGAACTTTAGCATATTAATTTGTCTTCAAACGGTTGTTGGACGACAAGGTTAAGAAACTTATCATCCAAGATCAATTTGAGAAAGTAATATGTCAATAATATTGGAGTAATCACATGAAGGTTTTCATGGAAGCTAACAAGTATTGTTGCTTATGCATTAGTTGTTTTGGGAGTTGTGTCTGTATTTGATCAATTGATAGAAGCTAACAATTTAAAAAAATTCCAATGAAAACTTAATCATTAGCCATATTAGACATTAGCTAGAGGTGATATTTGTTTATATTTGGTTTGTATGGATTTTGTTGTAATTAATCTTGTGACATGAAGGTCACTCCTTATGGCTTTTTTGTTTCACCTTATTAATATAATATAATTTTTTGCTGTGCAAAAAAAAAGAAAAAGGAGTTGAAATCTTATGCTACTATTTATTGTTATATTTGTCTAAAAATATTAATTTGGACGATTATAGATGTATATTCCATTTTGCTTGAGATTCTACAAAATGTCTAAAATTGAAAATAAAACAAACATTTTAATAAATGAACACAATTTTTAAAATAAAAAAGTTTACTTACTTGACCAATTATTTGACTTGAGAATTTTTAGAGAAGATAATTTTCTTTCCCAAAAATTATCATCATTAATTAAACTAATTATCAATAACATGTTGTGTTTTGAGTTTTGAAAGAATATTTTAAAATTAAAGTCTCACATTACTTAAAATAGTTTTAGCTCAACTATTTATATATCAATTTGCATCTCGGTCACTTTTACTTTTTCGTTATTTTGTAATTGGGTATGATACCTTATAGCTTCACAGTTACAAGTCATTTTCTCATTACTTTGGTCTCTCATTTTCTATTTTTATTGGCATTACTATAGTGGGATTTCAAAAAAGAAATGGGCTTCATTTTTTAAGCTTCTCATTATCCGCAGAGTCCCACTGCCGTTAGCACCTTTTTAAGTACTCCTTGAGCTAATCCCTCATTAAGCTGATATGAAAAACTTATAAGATGATTAATAAAAGATGAAAGTCGTACTCGTATAATCAAGTTTGGATTCGATTAGCTTGACATAGTACAAATTCACTTATTTTTCTTTATTATTATTCCTTTAGCATCATTTCCAACATAAACAAAATTTGATACAAAAGTATATAAGCATTAAGAAGATAGATAAATTTATGAGTTTCTAAATATATATATTTTTAATTAAATTGATTGCTTAATATCATTTCCAAAAGAATCTGTAACTTTATTCATTCAACATGTTAATTTTTAGAGTTCAATTGTTAGCATTGTCAATGTGAAATAAAATGGAAATATATTAATAGATAGATAATAACAGTGTAAAAACAATGGAAATATATATTCGAATATACTACATACACATGACGTACTTTGTGGATTTGAATTTATGGCATGTGCAATGGGAAGAGTAAGCAATTGGAAAGGATTGGATATGAGGATTTCTCACAATATTCTTATGCCACCCCAACAACGAGAAGCAATTAATTGGTAGTAATTAGAGGCTAGAATTGGGTATATTTCAAGTCATTTGTTGTCCTCTATTTGCCCTGCCTTGTCACCCTCAACTCACTCTGGCCATCAAGGGTGTTGGAACTTGTCTGCCTTCTATATTATTCTTTCCTTATGTTTTTTGAAAGCTAATGTAGATTTTTTTAAAAGCAATAATTATTAATTATATAAGTTATTTTGATAAAAATGTTTTTTTTATTAAATTATGCTTATTAAAAAAATAGAATGTAGTTGTTAATTGATTTAGGTAGTTTAGTGGGTACTAATAAATGCGAGTACAATTAAAAAATAAAATAAAAGTAACAGATATTTTGAAATAGAGAAAACGTTCAAAAAAGATAAAGTTATTCGCAAAATATTTTGGTTAAATTTTAAATTTTTTATTTGTTAAAAAACTTATTTGACTGTTAGATAAAAAAAAATTTTAATAATTTTTTAATAGTTTTTAGTGTTTTTTTTAATTCTACTTAAAGTAAAATGTTAACTTCTAACTTTTATTTTTTTATATTTTCTTTCACTTTTATCTTTAATATATTTATTTATTTATTTTGTTATCTTTTTTTAACAAATCATGATTTTATTATTTTTTCATTTTACATTTTTTAACTATTTCAACAATTAATTTTTACTAAATACTTTAAATTTAATAAGTTAGTTTTTTAGCTTTCAGATAATTTTTTTAGTTTTTAACTAATTTTTCAATTAATCTTGAAACAGTACAAGACAAGAGAAGAAGTTTGTTTGAAAGAAGAAAAAAAAACAGCTTTAATTTTTAAAAGTCATGTTTGAGGAAAGAAAACGTGATTTTTTGCCTGAGTGATATTTTGTTTTAAACTTAAATTGGCCCATAGTATAAGTCAATAGAAAAGGTATTTTTCGGTGGTTAAAATATTCAAATTTTAGCGGTTATGAGCGTTTACATATCATAAAAAAATTGAAGATATATTACTCAGGCTGTTCCAAAATAATAATGCCCTAGTATATTTTACCCATATTAAGAAAATGTAATAAGTAGATGAAAGATAATAATAATTTTATAAAATTAATCTTATATTATTATTAATTTATTCATAGATTTTGTTATCCATCATAAATATTATAAGGAATAAAAGTAAAAAATAATTAATATTACATTGAAAATTAAAATGAAAATTATCTTAGGATAAATATTTTTCTCTTACACAATAATTATAATGAATGGAGGGATTCACTATTGCACAACAAATTTCTTAAAAATTATCCTGCATGACATCATTAATAAGAGTGTCAAATGAGTCAATCTTACTCCACCCAAAACTTGCTGAAAAGAGAGTCAAGTTGGGGTGAACTCACTTTTGGATTGGATTGAAATTCTAACCTAATCTAACTTCGCTAGTTATAGATTGGAATGGGTTTGCCGTTAACTTACTTTTAAAAAAAATAAGAAAGTAATTATTTTATTTCTTAAAAAAATTTGCAAATTTATAATCAAATATAACTGAAAAAATTAGAAAAATGTTATAAACTAGCAAATTAAGAAAACAGTTAAGCACCTCCATTGGACTTCATCATATCTTGCAATCCAATCACCCCGTCATTCACTTTACTTTCTGAAAATGGGTAATTTAATTGAGAGGAAAAATATAAAAAAAAAATACATAAGGAAGATACATTTGGTAAATATGGCAGATGCATTTAGCATCTTCCTTTGTTAGTTAACATTAATTAACATTAACTAGATGTATAAATTGACTGGGCTAATTATTCTGCCTAATTAATAGGTCCAATTATTTTGATAACTTCACCTAGCGATTTACTAAATATACTATATAAATTTCTAACACATTATATATGAACAGTGCACGGACGAAAATGTCTTTCGTGATTTGAAAGTTACAGATTCTGTAACCTTCATACGGATTACGGATTCGGCAATCGATAAGTTTTTTTTTAAGTAATACGGATTGTCCAATCGGTAAGTAGGTTTTTTTTTTTTAAAGTTAAAATATATTTTTTCAAAATAATGGCTCATGTAGGTCTCAAATTTGTAACCTTCTTGTTTTTAACGCGGCGCTCCAACCAACTGAGCTAATAAATAAGTTATATTAAAACAATTAATGTTGATACATATAATATTAAATTTTTTAATGTATATTTAATACACATATCTAAATCTTTAATTGTTTAGTTTATCTAATTTCTTTATTTTTTCTTATTTCATATTCTTATTTTATTAATTAGGGATATTATGTTCATTTTATCAATTAGGATAATTGTTAGTTATGATCCTATCAAATAGGATTCTCTTTTATTTTAATTTTATCAATTAATGAGTTATATATAATTTATTTAATTTTAATTTTATTTTGAATATTGAATTATTTCTCATGCTATTACTTTCGTGACAAATTTTTTTAATGTATATTTAATACACATATAAGTTTACATAATAAATTATGTTAAGAATATTAAAGTAATAGCATTAGAAATAATTCAATAATCAAAATAAAATTAAAATTAAATTAATTATATATAACTCATTAATTGATAAAATTAAAATAAAAGAGAATCATATTTGATAGGATCATAACTAACAATTATCCTAATTGATAAAATGAACATAATATCCCTAATTAATAAAATAAGAATACGAAATAAGAAAAGATAAAAAAATTAGATAAACTAAACAATTAAAGATTTAGATATGTGTATTAAATATACATTAAAAAATTTAGTATTATATGTATCAACATTAATTATTTTTTAACTTAATTGATTTATTAGCTCAGTTGGTTGGAGTGTCGTGTTAAAAACATGAAGGTCACATGTTTAAGACCTACATGTGCCATTATTTTAAATTATTTAAAAAATAATATTTTAACTTAAAAAAAAACTACTTACGAATTGGACAATCCGTATTACTTAAAAGAAAAACTTACGGATTTGGCAGTCCGTAATCCGTATGAAGGTTATGGAATCCGTAACTTTCAAATCACGAAGGACATTTTCGTCTGTACACTGTTCACATATAGTGTATTAGAAATTTATATAGTGTATTTAGTAAATCCCTATAAGCCCATTTCGTATAACAAGACTAAGCCCATAAAAATATTAGCCCAAGACTATTTTATCTTGCATATAATATATGTAAAGTAATATAGTTAAGGTGTCATAATATTGAAAAGAATGAAAAAAAATTGCAAAAGATTTTGCACTGCTCACATGCTTACATTTGATTGTTGAGCCATGTACTCACTAAAGTAAAATTTGTTATAGTTATACATAAAGAATAAAAAATTTCCCATTTCTTTAGTTTGCCCATTTCTGGTGAATAATTAATATTTTATAGTCTTTTTACCTTCCACAAATGGGTATATGTATGGGTCATCATATTAGTTTTCATTTCCCCTATGTTAGAATGACTTGTGCAGGATATTTGCCACCTTTTGCTCCATAGGTTGGACTTCAAAGGCCAAAGCAGTTAAAATTATTTTCAGCCCGTGACTCGTGATGTGCCTTTAAGGAATTTGACTTTAAATGTGATTAAGATAAACCCTATTAAGAAACATACTTCTGAATTTCATCAAATTTGGTGGAGATTCATGGTGGTGTTTGGTTTTAAATTGGTGTAATAGTTCCCCAAGAGCACACGAAAACCAGAAAACAAAAGAAATGGAAATTTTGTACCCAAAATACAATATATATATATATATATATATATATATATATGTTTCGTTCCGGAGGAACGGAAATGTCCGACGAGTGTCACCGGAGGTGTTGCTATAGGATCGGACTCTCCCCTGCTGATCTATGGTGGTAAGACCAGCGACCGAAGAGAAGATCACACCGACACGGGAGCAGTTGGGGTGCTGTGTGTGCCGTGTGAATGGGAAGATAGAGTCAGAAAAGTGTACCTTGAGAATGTCTGGAGGGTTGTATTTATATTGAATGATGGGCCTTGGACCTCAGCTCATAAATGACCTATTTACAGACAGAATAATAGGAGATAATGACCAGATATGGTTGCCGGAATTACGTACCTGATTGATGAGATATGATTGATTTTCAAATATTTGAATTGATTTAACAGATTCCTTTTTCCTTTATC
>PYAF01001073.1:209116-227578 GCA_007407185.1 Glycine tomentella | reverse complement strand
CTGTCGGAGAACCAGGCTTTCGAAAATGGAGAGCTTAGGAGAAGAGGAGAATTGAAAAACACAGAAGAAAGAACAAAGCGCCTTATGGTTTTTCAAAGCTTTTTGAATTAAGCAAAATAAGTTAAAGGGTAATTTCGGATTTCCACTGTAGCAATATAGTGTATGAAGAAAACTTTATAGTGTATAAAGTAATACTCATAAATTCCACACCCACTCGGAGAGAATAAACTATAAAGACTGCTCTTGGGCCAGGTCAACCCACAATGGTCGATGCATATGGTCACTATCTCATACAAGAAACACGAATAGAATAATATTTTGATCAAGTAATAAAATTGATAAAAATCCACTGAAAAAAACAGAGTTGTATGTTCACTTTTATATTAAATGACTTTATCTTTAATGTAGTAGTATCATTATAAAGAAAAGTACTTGCCACAGCATTTAATAAATTTAATAATAAATATATAAATAAATTAAACAAAAGAGTAAATAATATATGCACTACAAAAAAAAATGTCATTCAATTACAAAATTTCATTTATAATAAATTAGTATATTTTTACAATATTTATCTCATTACCTTAAAAAATAATAATTATCTTAAAATATATATTAATGATATTTTTAATAGATTAATAGATACTTTTTTGGCACAAAAAAGTTAAAAACTCTTACACAAATAATAAGGTAACAACATTATTAGGGGTGTTCATTGGTCCATATAATCCAAACCAAACCAATTAAATTGGTTCAGATTTTTTCCTAGTTCGAATCCGATCCAGATTAAACCAATTAGAACGATGACAAATGATTTGATCATCAACGTCGTCAAGTCTACTATGAACATCCACTCTCAACATTAACAGTACAATTTTGACTTTCGAATCTCTTCACAAGAATATGTTAATTAGATAAAACTATTATTTTATATTTTTTTCAAAACATAATTTTTATTGGAGATCCGATTATTCAAATTAAACCAAACCAATTCAAATTTCATTTTCCCTCAAACCCAAACCAACCCAACCCCAACAACACATTATTGAATACATACAAACTAAATTTAAATACATGTGCGTGCGCTATATATATATATATTTGTCAAGATAAACACAGTGCTGCAAGTAGCATGACGTGACTCCAATTCATGCAATTTGTTTAGTCCTTTCTCAATCGATGCATGGTTGAGTTTTCACTGTCACAAGATGTAACAAACTATGAATTTTCCATTCCTTACAAATGCATGAAACCTGCAAGATTTTGTTTCTATATGTAGAAAATTGGGGGCAAAGAACAAAACAAAAATTGACAAAACTTTGAATTCAACACAATTCCCCTTTTGGTGCGTCTCGTATCAATGGAGCATATAAAATAGAATAATGGTCGATAGAACCCTTTCAACTCTTAGGAATCCCATGGCTCTAAAGTAACCCAAAATAGACTCAAATTGAGTAGCTACAAGGTTATTAAAAATTCAACACAATTCCCCTTTTCTTCCCTTAGTTGTTGCTTCAAATATGGTTTAAATCTCATATTTCCTCCATGATAAAATCTTGAATTTTTACGAATATATCTTAGTCTTTGTAGTTACAAGGCTATTAAAAATTCAAGGTACAAAATCAATAGTATCCATGACTTCCTCTGTTTTACTTCCTCTGTTTTGCTTCAATAGGAATGAACTCATTCTTGGATGAAAAACCCGCTTAGAATGAGATTTCCATGAAAAACCAGCTTCTTTTTCAATGGTATAAGGTCATATTTAATTTTTTTTTGGACCAAAAGATGGATCTTTTCTCTGGGTATGTTTGGATATTCCTCTCACAGCTTGTGGAAACTCTGTTCTGGATTTGCAGTAGAATCTTCACGAGGTATTGAAATTGAACTTTTCATCACCAGTTAAGCTTTTAGTTACTTCTGTCATCTATTTAACTTTTTTTCTGTTAATTTCAGATACATCAGTCATGAAGCTATCAATTCAGCTTGTTATTCAAATCTTTGCCATGAGAACTATCATGATGACTCCAACAATTCCGAGACAAAAATTGAGGCTGAAGAAGATTTTTTAAATTATTCCGAAGATGAAGAGTTGAAAAGTGAAGGATTGGATGAAAGTACTGATGCTATTCAATTTAAAGAAGAGTGTAGTCATGAAAATGAATCAAATGGTTCTGAACCAGAAGCAAAGTTCAATGAGGATTGTTCTGAAACAGTTACTATTACTAACTGTGCTGGAAATCTTGGCCTTGATGAAGAAGAAGAAAAAGAGAAAATGAGGTTGGTTTTCAAATTCCGGTATCAAACTTGGAAGTGTAGTGAAACTTTTGATTCTGTGAACACTGATAACGTTAAGGCTTCTGAAAGCACCAACAAGCATGAGTTCATATCAAGTAAGAGTTTCAGCAGCTTCTTGGATGAACCACGCATTTGTTCAGAATATTTTCCTTTGGAAAATGATTCTGTTGATGAATCTGAAAGAAATTTTGAACCTGAAAGTTGTGAAATAAGGTGTGTTGATGCAGCAGTGGAGCTCAAGACTGTGCCTTCGGTAGAACAAGCTGATGACCATCTAGTGGAGAATCTGAATAACAATGTTTTATTTGAAAAAAAATCAGCTGATAACAATTTCCATTCTGAAGATGATTTCATTTGTGAAAGCACGGAGTTAGATTCTATGATCAGTTCTCTAGGAGATGAGTTTTTGTCAGACACGGATTTTGGAACCACTACTAATGTGCACACTTTGGGAAACCATGATGAAGAAAATGCAGTGTTAACAAAAGAAGATTTGAACTTTGAGGGTGAGAAAAGATCAGAGAGTTTTGATGCTGAAGATAGAGATACAACAATGGTTAGGATAAGAAAATTGGAAGAAGAGACTATAATGCAAGATATTGAGAACATAAAGTTGAAAGGGAATTGTTTTCAAGATAGGCATGACATGAACTTTTTGCATAGTTCAACAGGTTCAGATCTTGAGGATTCGTACCGGTTTGATGCACAATGGGAACATCAAGATTTGATAGAACAGCTCAAGATAGAGCTTAACAAGGTAAGAGATACTGGTTTGCCTACCACCTTTGAGACACAAAGGATAATAATGGAAGACTTGAAGCCATGGGAAATTGATGAAAAATTCAAGCATGGTAGTGCCATAAATGATCTTACAAAATTCTTCAAGAGCTACACAGAAAGAATGAGGAAATTTGATATCTTAAATTACCAAAAGCTGTTTGCCATAGGTCAGTAGTTCTAACCTTTCAGCTGTTTTCACTCAATGCTTTACTTTACTTTTTTCTTTCCTTCATTTGTTAAATGAGTTTGTGGCTAATTGATAAACAATTTCATTCAACTTACAATTATCAGCAATACCTAAATGGATAAATCATTATAATTGAAGGTGAGGATCCACTAAAATTGATTAGTTAATTTTCCAAACATCTAGCAGTAGAGTTCATTATGATACTGTAGTTTATTTTTTATTTTCCAAACACCATAAGATATAGTATTCATATAGAGAGCCATTCATTTGATCATTTTTATACCCTCTATGGTAAAATTTCCATCTTTCATGACTTAAGTTGTCCGCACTCCCATAAGAGTATTAAAACAAGCAAAATAATATTTACTTAAAACAGAATTAATGCTTTTAAAAAATGACATTTTTAGTTAAATATTATCATCTATTTCATAATTAAAAAATAGCATCTTCTATAAACTACTACTACTATGCAAACCAAGTCAGCAAACATGTTCTTATATAAATTTATTATTTGGAATCTAATTGGTCAATGCATTATGCTTAGTTTGGTGGTTATGAATCCAATCAAAATATCGTTTTTTCTAACTGTCATGGCATATTATAGGTGCCCTGAAGACCAAGGACCTTGTGCTATCATATTCAAGTCGTGAGAACTCTTCCACATTGAAGAAGTTCATGAGGCGTACAAAACCTGAATCTGACCCATTGAAGAAGTTCGTGAGAGAATTCTACAGTGACTTGGAAATGGCATATGTGGGACAGTTGTGCCTTTCTTGGGATTTCCTTCAGTTGGAGTATGAGAAGGCTTTGCAGTTATGGGAATCTGATCAATGCAGATTTCAAAGTTATAATGAAGTAGCTGAGGAGTTCCAACATTTTCAAGTGCTTCTGCTAAGATTTATAGAGAATGAACGTTTCCAAGGTCCACGAGTTGAATACTATGCCAGGAATCGTTGTGCTATGCAAAATTTTCTTCAAGTTCCTGTTATAAGAGGTGAGAACTTTCAATATCGACAATAGAAATATTAGTAATATTTTCTAACAAAATCTTTTGAACAAACTCTTTACTATTAAGTGAGATTTATTAGAAACCAAAAGAAAAATTGTGTCAATTTTATTTAACGAGTCACTTATAATTTTGTAATTTTTAACAAATTTTGACCAATAATTGATAGTTTATCACTAACATTTCTCATATGAATAATACATAGATTCAGTTTCTTTAGTGCTCTTAGTATCGTTTTCCAATAAATGAAAATGTCAGTTTTACCTTGGTAACGCACACAAAATTAGTTGACATTTAAAGACATTTTCAAATAATGTAAATTTGGTCACATCTACTTTTAAGTAGTTACTTTTATTATCCTCATTTTGATAGTCCCTTTGAGCTATGTGGAGGACTATATAAAAATCCATTCATAAGACAAATAGTATCTCATACTATAGAACCTCAATTGACTGCAGAGGACAAAACCAAGGAAGAAGAGAAATTCAAAAAAAGAGATACAGATAAAGATGAAATCACAATTGAGATGTTAGTAGAGATTTTAGAAGAAGCAATTAAGATAGTTTCGCGTTTCATTAGAGTTGATAAAGATGCATCTAGCTTGTCTCATAAAGGTCCTAGAGAAACTCAAGTAAAGCTCCAAGACCCTGCAGATTCAGAATTTCTTAAGGAGATTCAAGCAGAACTTCAAAAGGTAATTAAGGCTTCTAAAACAGAATCTTCTTTGCTTAATGAAAAGGGTTTAATTATGTTTCTTCTTTTGTTAAATAACTCTTCTTTATTTGGACATATAGAAGGAAAAGAGACTTAATGAACGTTTGAAGAGCAGAAGTAGCATACTGAAGAAGTTCCAAAAGCATGAGGAAGATGGAAGAGATCATTTGCTTTACTTTTTTCCTCAAGTGGACATGAAACTGGTTTGGAGAGTGTTGAACATGTCAAAAATAACTAGGGATCAACTAGCATGGTGTCATAATAAACTAAACAACATCAATTTTGTAAACAGAAGTATACATATAGAACCATCTTTCTTACTTTTTCCTTGTCAATAGTAATATGTTAGCTTTGCTTTTTGTACATATGTTACTCCACATTTAGAAGACCATTGTGGATATAGTGAAAAGTGTTTTCTCCCCTTACAACTAAGAACTTTTTGATATAATTTTTACCACCTCCATTTTAACTGTTCAAAGAGAGGCTTGGGAATTTTATTTAAGCATAGATCAAGAGTAAGTAGAGTCAGAGTGAAGTATGATTCTTGTATAAATAAATAAAATCATCCTCAAGTTTGGAGAAAGTTAATATAAACTTGAACATATTTCATAAATAAAATTATTTTCGGATTGGAATTTGTGTGTGAGGGTGCGGGGGGACAGAGATCCTCTCAACTTAAGAAAAAACTGGAGTGTCCAGTTTGACCAATTTGCATCGTAGATCAAAACAAAACACTGGGATTTATTCACAACAAAACTCACAGTTTCATTAAACTTGCTGAACCTTCAATTATAATAATTTGCAACTTGTTCCCACACCGTATAAACAACGATTACTCTCCAATCTTGAGTTTGAGATTATCAAGTACCAGTTAAAAGGGTCACCAGAAGAAAAAAGTCTATCAAATTTCCAATATTTCATTCAATGTTGGTATATAATAATTAATGACTCAGAGTTAAGAGAGGAGAGTCACTAATAAGGCAAGAAAAAAAATAGAAAAATAGTCTCTTTGATGAATAATTCTCAGCGGTTTTCAATTACTTTGAACCATCAAACTTTTAGTATATGACTAATATTCTCCTGACAATTTCACAAACATTTGTTTTCATGAAGAAAGTGTTGGAGAAAAAACACATCTAATAATATTAGGTACAAAGATGAGAAAGAACACCCCATAAAATTAAAAAATGCAACACTATAAGAATAAAAAAAAATATTTTGTGTTTTGTGATTTGGACTTTCATCACTTCATCTATAATTCACACTCTCATCACAAGTCTTGTAAACAAATTTGTAAATTCTTCCTTCATATGATCTTCTCTCATTTAAGGGTGATGATCCCTTTTAGTGATTTTTTTTTTCTTGAAGAACTTTTATATATGAACCTAATATTCTAATCTTATAAGAGGAAACAAATTCTTAATTTATGAACAATATTTTTAAATTTAAACAATAACTTAATCTGAATAATATCTTAAAAATTTAAAATTAAATATTTGAATTGTTTCCCAATTGAAAGAAAGGAAGAAAAATTACAAATCTCATTTCATAACTAAAAATTACTTGATTATATAAAAGCTTTCATTCATCTTATATACCCATATTACATTATCAGTCAGCATGCATGTTATGAATCAGGTGAAAATCCCTATTTCCATATATAAGGTTGTACATTTTATACTATTGATAATTGTAATGGCTAACAATTAGGAGCTGATCAAGAAATTTTTAAGACCATTTTTCATATAAAGCAAAAAGTATCAAGTATCAACACTCAACAGTATCCAATGCATTTTATCAAACAATTTGGAGGCATCATTCAATGTCTGACCAAGTTGAAATAGAAAATATAAGGTATTGACTTGGAGTGTGCAAATCTGTTTCAATTAAATGGAACAGTATTTGATACAGTAAGTAGCTCATTGGTGAGTATAAAAATTAAACTATGCATCTGATCACACTTGATCTTTTTATACATAGCTACATACCCACGTTTATTTTTTCTCGATTTATTTTATTATTTTTCTCTATTTGGCCGTAATTTCACTTGAGATTTTATGCTCTTCGAGCACTAATTTAGCATAATTCCAATAATTTCACGTCAATGGAATTAAAATAAATAAAACATAATATTATTACACACGTCAATGGGATTAAAATTAAAGTTATACTAGATTGATTATACAACAATGTTTTTTCAAGGGGATTATGCAACAATGTTAAATTCAGTTATTTCTATAAAAAAAATTAAGAAGAAACAACATAAAACAATTTTTTCAAAAATATTTTGTTATAATTAGTTCCAATAAATGATTGTGTACACAACAAATCTCTACTGTAGAGACCATTTACTATTTGTTGTTATTTCTAAGTGCAAAAAAAAGAACATAATGAAATAAATAATTTGCAATGATTTAAATTTGCATTTATTATATGGTCATGATAACTAAAATATTTTAAAAATATAACACTGACATAAAATGTACTATTATGTATATTTTAATTAAATTCTTATTTTAGATAAATATTTTTAAAAAATAGATTATTTAAAAAATTTAATGACAAAATAAGTTAATCCATACAAGCAACCACTCGATCATCCTGACTTTATTAAAAGTAAAGAAACTTGTAACTCTATTATCTCTGTACGTGGTGGCCTGAAAATTTGGTTCTCTGCTTAACAAGAATATTATTATATATCTCATAGAGTTTAGCGTGTGTGTATCTAATTATCCATATATTTTCTATACACGTTAATGACGTTGTATATGCTTAATCCGGTTTTTTTTTTATCACTTCCCCTGATGCACAAGATCATCTCTGAATTTCATTATTAGGACCAAGTTACGTGAAAGTGAACAAAATATGTCCCAATTGACTTCTCAACTTCATTCTTGCACGCCACATTCCTCCACTGTATATCCTCTCATTATGTGAATTCATAATAGTATTTCTTATTCAAAACAGTGAAAGCTAAATTTTATTTATAATTTTTAATCATCTAAGTCTTTTGTTATAAGCCAAAATTAAAGTCTATATTCTCCTAACAGAAATCTATTTGTGCTTTGTGTTAACTTTTAGCCTTTTCAGCTATACTCCAAATAACGAAGAAGCTAGATTCCAAGAACCTCTTTCCAATTTTTAGATACGTTCTGATTTTATTTTATTTTTATCAATCTTTCAACCTAATATTGAAACATGTTAGATGCCTAGCTAATTAATGCTATAGTATATAAGCACCGCCGGATCTATATGATCATATGGTGATATGGGTGGACAGATGCATCCTCTCGTTTCAATAAAATCATTAGTATTTATCTTAAAATATTATATTTTGTATCTAATAATTTTATATTTTGTACCTCCTAATTTTATATATTTGAACATTTTTACCAGTTCATATGTAAGAGTAAGTAAATGCACCTTCTTATTTTAATAAAATGCAAATATTTATCTTAAAATTTTATATTTTGTACCTCTTATCTTCGTATTTGAACCCAACTATCCCATAATATAATGATAATTATAATTTTTTATTTTTTAAATAAATTGTCTGATATGCTACTAGCACATCTTAGTTTTTAGGATTAATTTAGTTATAATTCAATCAATAATTAGCAATATAGGTTAGAATTAGGTAAGTTTCTTTATTTACTTATTTATTATTTACTTTATTATTATTTTGTTATTTAGGAGTCAATAAGAGAGGAAAGGGAGTCACGGTTACGCAGTTTCCAGATTTAAAGTGATTTGACACGAAAATAGAAAGGAAAAAAGATTTTGTTATCCTAATTAATAGAAGAACTTGTAGGGATAAATAGAAGGCTTATGGACTGATAGAAACATACTTTTACACACAGAGAAACTTTTACAGACAGAAACACGTTGGAGAGAAGATCAAGGCCAGAATTTGAAGAAGATTAATGTTTCTGCTCTCTTTGTATTTCTTAAGGTTAGACATGAACATGTTTAGCTAATTTTCTTTATTGTGGTTAGGGCCAAGAACCAATGTGAACTCCTCTGAAATTTGATTGGTATTAATATGAGATTATTATGATTACTTTGTTTTACTCTATTCTTCATTGTATTGTTCTTTATTAGATTTGATCATTCTATTAAAGTTCTTAGGGTTAGGGTTCGCAATAGGGATATTGAGATTCTAATTTCTGACATGAGTAAAATAATAGTTTTTACATTACCTAGGGATAGGGATGTATGATTGCAGAATTTTTATGATGTATTCTTCTAAATGCTTAGCTTGATAGAAATTGCTAAGGAATTAGGATTTCTGATTTGGTTAAAGGGTTAAATTGCTAAGGAATTAGGATTTAACTAAATTTGGGAAGATATATCCTCTGAGTAATCAGAAGTAATTGAATTTAATAACCAATTCAAGTGAAAGAGGTAGGGATTAAAAGGGGAATGTGCTCTGACCATAATTATTTCTCTTAACTGCGTCACAATTCATTGAAACTTGCTTTTAATTTCTTAATTCTCTGTCATTTATTTAATTCGCATAATTTCACAACACTACTCTTTTTAAACATACTATTTTCTTCCAATTTCTCATATTGTTATGTATATAAGAGATCATGTGTGATGAAAGGAAAAGAAAAGTGTGTGAAAGTAAGTGGAATATAATTAACCATTAGATCTTACCAGGTCAAGATTAAAATAACTAAATTATGTAAATCTTTTTAAAAAGTCACAATTTTTTTTAATTGATGATATAATATTAAATTTTGATTATGTATAATTGTATAGCCTAAATTTAATAGATAGTATATGTTATATACTACTATTTGAACTAGGATATATAGATAAATAAAACAATAAACCAAAAGATTAAAATAAAATTAAAACTATATGTGGATATATGAAACTATATGTACAACTAGGTGAATGTATGAAATACATGAAACATATAAGCAAATAACTAAGCAAACCTCCTCGAAACTACAAAGTGTGTCCCCCCTCCAAAATCGAATCATTCCAACAGAGTTTTTCAAATGACAAAAATCACGTGAATAAAAAATAGACACATAGACAATCATCCCACAAATTTTCATAAGACCTTGAAATCTTTGTGTCTACATTTTTTTTCTTCCTTCACATGAAAAACCAACATGAGAAGATCTATTTTCCCAGCACATGGTTCATAAAATTTGCGGCTCTTTTGTTTCTAGGTGGTACTGGTAGTTACATTCAGGTACATATAAATATGAACAGGGAAAAAGTTATAGCACTTGTACATTTACAAGTAAAATCAGTACCTAATGGTATTGATTTTAGTGGTAAATATACTAAAATTGTAAAAAAAATATGGTAACTACTGACAAGCCAAAAGCCTTCTATTGCCAATACCTGATCACACCATGAATGCCCCTAATTTGTTTAATTAAGTGTAGCATTTATTAGTGGAATAGGTAGTGGACATGTCACTAGGGCAAGGAGGTGAGTCCCATGCCACAGAAGAAGCCTTCCAAGCAGCATCATAAGGAGGACTCAAACTGAAGGGAAATCCAGTGGTTCCTGTTTCTGTGCTCATGTTTTGTTGCATATCTTGAGGTAGATTGATTGAGAAGCCACTATAATGTTGTTGTTTTGGCTCTTCAAATGCTATGTAGTCAGGGTTGGGATGAGAAAGCATGGAATTAGTGGCATCAAGTAGTGTGCTGCAGCACTTGTTGGGCCCTGTGTAGAATATGAAGTTGTCAGCAGCAAGGTCTCCATCTGAAACAGGACTTTTGGAAGCTGTGCTGTTGTTGATGGGCTTGTAAGTGGGAATATCTGAGGCTGTGAAGTTGGTATTGATGGCATTGTTGGAGACTTGGTGTAACTCATCCTGCTTGTCACCACAAAATTGAATGGCTGGTGATTCTATGTTATGGCAGTTTAAACCTTGTGTGGACATGTCAGATACCATGCCTCCTGGTAACTGAGAGATCCAAGGAAGAGATAAGGCTTTTTGTGCCATGGAGAGGGAGTTGGCTTTCTTGAATATCCTACAAATTGCCCATGAATCCTGAAAACACACAAAGCACTACATGAATAATTACAATTGATATCTATCTATCTCTATGTCTATTTATCTCTCTATATGTTTGTCAATTAACTCTTCTCACATTTTTCATACTCCTCCTATATACAATTAGGTGAGAGTGTGAAGGATAAGAAGAAGTAATCTTAGTTGTTCATTCTTACATGGATACAAGTTTAATTTTTACACTGTTAGTTTAAAAATTCTACACTATTAACCAATCAAATTCATCATTAATGTGACTTTTAAAGTAATTATTCTAAAAATCAACAAACTTATTATACATGATATTTGTGATTAGATGATACTATGTAATTGTCCATGCGTCGCACGATTTTAAGAAAAAATACAGAGAGTATAAAGGAGAATGAAGTTAATAAAAAAGAATTATAAAAACTATCCAGCCGACACGTGGTGACAGCTAGACAGTTTCTATATAGTTATAGACTAAAGAAACTTACTACACTATGAGTGAATAGACTATTTATGCTTAACATATATCCAATTTTGACCTTGCAATTAATATGAAATGATCAAGATTAGTCCCTCTGAATCTTTCAGGTTGCCACTTGAAATGTCAAACACATGTATGTATGTTTGTATGTGTGTATGTATAAGGAATTGGTGCAATACATACAATTGGAGGGAGGCTTTTGTCAGAGAGTTTTTTGGCAGGGGATGAGTCTGATATGCAAGGAAGCCTAAACTCATGCATCATCCAGTCAGTTTTCATCCCTTTAGCAGCTCTTCCTCTGTAGAACACAAGAGACTTCTTCAAACCAATGCACTTTCCTTCAGAGGAATATATAGGCCTGTCAGTTCCAGTGGCCTTCCAAAACCCAGCTCTTGTGACTCTATTTGGACGTGCACTGTTCCTGTATTTTCTGTCCCTTGGACAGTAGAAATACCACTCTTTCTCCCCAGTACCTGCCAGCTCTTCATTTGCATAAAAACAAAAATTGAAACCAAAAGTTAAAATTATGAGTTTTGAACCTTTGATGCTCACTCTAGAAAAATAAAAGGATAAAATATATTTTAGGTCCCTTAAGATTTGGTCAATATTAACTATAGTCCCTATATTTTTAAAAATGATGGTTTTGGTTCTTATAATTTCGATATATGATGAATTTTGTCCTAAATCCTTTGCTTTATTTTGACTTGACCAAGGACAAAATCTACCACATTTCAAAATTATGAATACCAAAACTACCATAGGAACTAAAATGAAATAGGAAGACTTGGTTCCAAATTAGTCTGACCCTGTATGTAAGATTTGTCTATGTGGCATATAAAGCAAAACAACAAAAGAAGAGAAAGGTAGAGAACAATGAGAGTGTGTGTGTGAGAGAGTCATGAGAGTTCTTACTTGGAAGGTCCCATGGATCATATTTGTAAATATCCACTTGCTTGATGAGTTCAATAGGAAGAGACTTCTGCTGAATTTTTCTCTTGAGATAAAAATCAACAAGCTCTTCATCAGTGGGGTGAAAACGAAACCCTGGCATCACATCATCAATCCTTTCCATCTCATTCCTCTCCTCCATGTTCTCGCTCTCTCTCTGAATTTCTTTGTACAAGAAAACCAATGAAAATATATAGAGAAGCTTCTCAAGATATCAACACCTGTATTGTTGTTCTTGTATCAATAAGAAGAAAATATAAGATATTAAGATATTATTATAATACTCATGGTTATCAAATTTGCGTACATGGAAACACAAGCATCAAGCATGCTGTTTGTAGTATGCAAGTTTTGAAAAACAAAACAAAACCCATCATTATTAATGTGCTGTTCTCAATTATGAATAATGACAAAGTAGAAGTTAAAAGAACATAGTAAGATAGTTTCAAGTTATGCTGACTCACAGTGTGTGCAAATTTGCTTAGTTCAAGGCCATGTTATGTGCCTCCCAAGAAATTTTCTGTTTTCAAAGCTTCTGCCGCCCTTTTAGGATTTGCTCTAATGAGAAAGTGTGTTGTGAGTTTGGATAAAAATCACGATGACTTTGGTGTTGAGAAGAGGTTGTGTTTGTAAGCTATTTAAGGTTCTTGCAAAGGAAGATAACTAAGTCAAGAAAAAAGTAAAACCCCTAATATACTTTGTTGTGTGAATGAATGACCAAAAAATAAGGATCAGAAGAAGAGACTGCAGAATTAGAAGCATTAAGGGGTGTTTTTTATATTGTGAATGTGTGTGATTATTTCATTTTCATTGCTGATGATGCTCACAAACATTTCCTTTTATCTTCAACAAATCAAAGACAAGCACAAAATGACAAGGCAAGCTTCTAACGTAATTATTTTATTTTTTTCATTTTCTAACAGATAAATTAATTCTATTGGAATTGTTCTTTTATGAACTATATAATATTCTTAATGTTGCTTTCAGTATGGGAAATTCTCAGCCTAATTCTTCCGAGGAACCATATAAGACATTTTTTGTCAATTTTGTGCTAATTTTAGGATTGCAACATTCCCTTTTATTTACCAAACTTTTCACGTCTTATATTCCTCGTGTTCCGTGACAAATATGAACACGTGACCTGTCACCAGTTTAGGTACTTCTAAAAATATTAGTCTAAAAGATAATTAATTCAATAGGCTAGGCTATACACTCTTGATTGAGAGGGCATTCCCATTTAACCTACTTGGAAACAGAGTATTTGAGTAAGTTCAACTAGTTGACCTAGGAGTGATAGTGTATGGTGTTAGAGCAATCTTGTACTCATTTAAAAAGTATCCAAATTTATAAGTTATTTTTTTCACACTGAAGAAATCAAATACAATTAATAGTTTTATAAACTACATTGATTAGCTTATAAGAATATTTGTACCTATTATATCCACGTTTTATTTAAAAATAATATTTTAATGTGTCTTTTTACAAATTTAAAAAATATTATTTGAATATTAAAATGAAATATGAAAAATTAATGACAAAAAAAATATTAATTGAAATTATGACATTAAATTCGATTAAAAAATAGTAGTTCAAAGATTTTTTGAATTCTAACAATAAAATATAATAAATATTTATTTGTATAATTTTATTTATTATATATAAGTATGACTGTATGAGTGTGGGACAAGTTAGGCAGTATAGTAAATTAGTAGTCACATCTGCACTTATACATAAAAAAAATATGTATTAGTCATTACTTATGTCTAGACTAGGACTTATTTGATGGATATTGCAAGTCATTTTTGTAGGTACTTGTTGAATCTTAATTTGATTGTACGTCCTTTAAAAGCAATTCAAACAAAAAATTGTCTATGTTAGATGTCATTTGGTTTGAGAGAAAATATGATATTTGTTTTCACTTTTACCAACATTATTTGTAATAAGTCCAAACTAATTGTACAGAGAAGTTGATGACATGCTCAAATCACATGGCATAAAATTGCTAACCATGCCCATTATGGCTAGGTAGCTAGCAATTTAGGAGTCTCTACTAAATTCCAAAAGATCAAAGGGTGAGACTACAAAATCTAAACATGGTGAATTTACCAGAACTTAGGTCTCGTTTGATGCTCTTGTTGTCTGTTTCGTGCGTCTTAGGGTTTACAACCCATGTTGGAAAAGTGGTCAAACTTCTTCTGCTACCCAAGTCTCTGTCTGTGGACATCTTCCCCTAAACATACTATATTATGACTCAAAAGAATGCTATACAATAGTTAGTTATTAATACTGTGCATTGAGTGAAACTTTTGAATTTTCATTTTCATTTTTAATTTAAATTAGCATTACACAATAGGAAAGTTAATACTACATTCAATTCTTATTATAAGATTCAAATTAAAAATGTAACTTATTTTTTTATAAAGTCTAATATAAGATATCCCTGCATTAATTATTTTTTTTTTTACAAAAATGTCATTTATTAAAGTCAATTTTAGAATGGATATGAGAAAAACATAATTCATTAATATTTATTAGTTTTATTCACATGAGTAGTTTAAAAAAAAATATTAACTTAATTAAGATAAATTTAATGTTTTCAATTAAGTTAACTATTTTTTTAATCCTTGGTAAATTACTACATGGACCTTATAATAAGTACCGAATGCGGTATTTGCTTCAGTATGTTTAGCCGGTTTTTCATATTAGAAAGTGATATTCAAGTAGCACAATTTCTAAATAATTTATTTTTAACCCAAGTATATCTTAGCCCAAAATTATGGATTAATTTTTCGAGGAACTGATATTTATTTAAAACATTAACATTTCTTAACAGATATTTTCTCATAAACAGACTTGATAATCAAAATATGGGATTAGGTTATCAAAATTGGGCTGGTTTGACAGGCCAAATGATAGTCTTGTGCCCATGAAATGAATGTCCGACTGTTAAATCTATGTAGATAGATATATTTTTCTTGTAAAATTTAAATAAAATTATTTATAAAAAAAAATGAGCCAATTTAACTTGAACTTTGGTGTCCTGTCAAACCAACAAACGAAAATATAATATGTAAGAAATTTAGGTTAATTTAACCTAACTCATTTTCACACCATGGCCAGTTCAGCTGAACCATATTCACACCTTAACCCTAATTACATATTTAATTAATTGTGAAAATTATTTACCACCTACATTACAGTCACACGATGGTACATTCCGATTCTGATACTGTTTGCTTAATAGAAAAATTATTGCCGCAAATTCAACACATTGGCCTTATCCGTTACAAAGAAGAATCGCTGTAAAGCAATTTTGACAGCGCCATGAATCAGTCAGTGCACAAGTAACGTTAATTACTGTGTGAAATCAAGTTTCAATCAGAGTTCTAATCTCACTTGTCTTCAAATAACTTTTCACTATAAATAAATATATTCCCTGAATAGATTGAGGAAGCAACAACATGGAAACAACTGGCCAATTTCCAATGGATTTCTTGCTTATTGGGAAATTTATATACTACCTTCACGTGATTGTGTAAGTGCTAGATAGAGGGGTGAAATATAAAATTGTTGTAAATGTCTTTTTAATTTCTATTTAGTAATTATCAACAGTTTTATCATCAATAAAACACAACATTAATGTCATAGTGGTTATATATATATATATATATATATATATATATATATATATATATTAATGATTTCAAATAATTTTATGGACAGTTAATAATTCATCAAAAGTAAGTGTTAGACTTTTAAGCACATAATCTTAAACTGAAATTAGCGAAAACATAAAAGAAGGAAGACACATAATTATTTACTTGATTCAGTAAGTAACTAGAAGAAACTCCTTATTACCTACATCCAATGGAAAAGAAGATGTAGTCTCTTTACTCACTCCAAAAGATCAAGAATAGTTGCAACAGTGTTTACCTCAAATGGACATAGTCAAACCCTCAACCAGAGCATAAACCTCTCTCAATTACAGACAAGAAAGAAAGTACAAAGGTTTACCGGGAACAAGAAGTAACAACTCTTCACCAATGTCTTGATCAGACATTGCCCAGCCTTCAACGATCTTCTCCTTCAGTTCCTTATAGAGAATAACCTCAAGAACACAAAGGTCAAAACCCGAGAGAGATATAACCACCACCTACAATACAAACCAAAACAGGAACAAAACAGAGGACGGGAACCTATGTACTATTCATCTTCTTCATTCTACCCACAAGGCTCAAGGTATCAGCCAAGAATAGTGAACCCTAGCAAAGAAGAAGATGAACAGGGAGAACAAAAAAGCTTCGAGAGAACGAGAGAGAAGAAATCGAAAAGACAGAAACGAAAACCCACACATGCGCACACACTATGCCTTCAGTGCAGAGGAGAAGTTTATATATAAGTGAGAGAGAAAAAAGGCAAAACACACCGTATCACTAATAGGCAAACAGAAAAGACTTTTGGGCTTCACTACCCAACAAACTCCACCTTGAAGCATAAGAAGACATAGTGCAAGCCAAAAAAAAAAACAAGCAACTACAAGTTCAATGCTAGAATAGAGGACACAAGCACACAGAAAGAACATAACCTACAAAACAGTAAATTGCATTAGCATTCCAAAAAAAATTAAAACAGAAAATTAACAGAGATAAAAAGTAAGGAACCACCATTATCGAACTTTTAACAATTACAGGGCATCCTTGAATTTGTTAAAAGGTACAACCTTAGTCAAAATATCTGCTAAATTGCACACAGTAGATATTTTCTCCACTTTCACCTTATCATCTGCAATAATGTCTCTTATAAAATGTAGTCTGACATCAATATGTTTGTTTAGTTCTTTCATGATAAGCATCATTCTTGGATAAATGAATGGCATTTTGAGAATCACACATGATTTGTGGGATCCCTTCTCCTAATCCAAGTTCAGAAAGTATTCCTTTCAACCATAGTGTCTCTTTTAATGTTTCAGTCAAGGTCATATACTCAGCTTCAGTAGTAGACAGAGCTACTAAATGCTGAAGATTTGACTTCCAGCTAACACTATTTCCACCAACAGTAAAAATAATCCATGTTAAGGATCTCCATCTGTCTAAATCTGCAGCATAATTAGAGTTACAATATACTTTTACAGTAAAATCATTAGATTCATTTCCAGTAAAATTCAAACAAAAATTATAGATGTCATTCAAATATCTCAATATCCATTTTACAGCATTCCAGTGTTCTTTTGAAGGATTACTCATGAATCTACTCACAACACTAACATCATTGGCAATATCAGGTCTAGTGTTAATCATTGCATACATTAGGCTTCCAACTGCATTACAATATGGTACATTTTTCATATGAACAACTTTTCATCTTTATTTAAATCACCACATATAGATTTTAATCGAAATTGAGCAACTAGTTGTAAACTAACAGATTTACAGAGATACATAGAAAAGAGTTTGACAACCTTCTTGACAGATACATATACAGATTGAGATAAAGATAAAGTTCTTTCTTTTCTATTTCTTAATATGTCCATGCCTAAAATCCTCTTGGCAAGACCAAGAATTTTCATGTCAAATTCCTTCAGTAACATTTCTTTCAATTTGTTAATACACTTAGTATCATGTGAAGCTATTAGCATATCATCCACATAGATTAACAAATAGATGTATTTATTTTCATTATCTTTCTTATAATAGACACAATGATCATACTTACATTTTATAAACCCATGTGACAGAACAAAGTCATCAAACCTTTTGTACCATTGCCTAGGTGCATGTTTTAATCCATACAAGGACCTTTTCAGCAAGCAGACTTTGTCCTCAAAACCTTTCTGTATGAAGCTGTTGTGCGATTTATGTGAATACGGCAAGTGCACCGATCGTTAACAAGTAATAAAGTAGGTAAGTGAGTTATCGTCTCCACAGGGATTGGGGTAATTTTTACAATAATATTAATTCTAAATGATTGGAAAATAAAACAGCAAATAAAGAGATAATTGTTGATGTTGGATGATTGGTTGAATAAAAACAGAAATTAAA
>PYAF01001073.1:174203-209016 GCA_007407185.1 Glycine tomentella | reverse complement strand
CGTGATACTCCAGAATTTGTTTTCTTCTTTCTTTGGCCTTTATTCTCCTCTTTTGTCCTGAAAATGCATAATTGGTATTGGAATGAGATAAAATAGAATATTATTAATAAACTAACTAAAACTAAACTAATTCCTATTTATTTAATCAAAATATAAGCTAAAACTATTCTAAAAATAAGATGTGTTTGCAACACATCAGAAGCCTTCTAGCTACTCCATATAGATCTATTGATCTAAACTTCCATGCAAAAAGGCAATTGTAACATCAAGTTGTTCTAAATCTAAATCAAGAATAGCAACAACAGATAAAATAAGCCTAATAGATGTATGTTTTACTATAGGAGAGAAAAATTCATTGTAATATACTCCTTGTACCTGTGAGTAGCCTTTGGCTACCAACTTGGCCTTATACCTGGCCTTCTCCAATCCTGGAACTTCAGGCTTCAGCTTGAAGACCCACTCGCATCCAATGATCCTTTGGGTTTTGGGTCTGTCCACTAGAACCCAAGTCAGATTCTTCTTTAATGAGGAGATCTCCTCCTCCATTGCTCTCAGCCATCTCTTTTGAGATTTCATGTTCATTGCCTCTTTGTATGTTGTTGGTTCTTCTTGTTCAACCATTTCAGCAATCTGCAAAGCAAAAGCAAGAATGTCAGCATGAGCAAATATGCTAAGAGGTCTAATATGCCTACTAGCTCTATCTCTGGTCAGAAGATAATTATTGAGGTTGGAGTCCTCTTGATTTTCTTCACTAGTTTTTTGTTGATCATTAGCAAGTTAATCAAGTGTGTCTACTTGATCTTCAGTTTCATCATGATTATGAGCAACTTCAGAATCATCAATACCAGTGGTCTTCTCCACCTCCAACTGGACATTTCTAGGTTTTTAAACCTGTCTAATTCCCTACACAATATCTTTAAAAAATGTCAGTTCATCAAAGACAACCTTTCTACTGACAACACATTTATTTTCAGATATTAACCAGAGTTTGTACCCTTTTGTCCCTGCAGGATAACCTACAAAAACAAATTTCAGAGTCATAGGGGCTAACTTATCCTGTTTGGTGTGAACATAAGCTAAATAGCCAAAGGATTTTAGATAACTTGGGTTAGGAGTCTTACCATACCACATTTCCATGGGAGTTTTGAAATTAATGACAGATGATGGAGACCTCTTTATAACATGACAAGTAGTAGAAACAACTTCTGCCCAAAAAGATTTTCTAGGACCAAAATCAGAAAGCATGCATCTAACTTTATTTAATATAGTTATATTCATTCTTTCAGCAATGTCATTTTGCTGAGATGTCTCAGCACAAGTTCCATGTCTTAAAATATCAAATTGTTTGTAGAGACCATTAAATTGGTTATTACAGAATTTCAATCCATTATCAGTTCTTAATGCTTTAACTTTTTTTCCTGTTTCAGTTTTATCCTTTTTTCTTATCTCAGTTTCCACTTGAACTTTCTAGTCTTTAAAACAATCAAAAGCTTGATCTTTTTGTTTTAAAAAATAAGTCCACACACGTCTAGAATAAGAATCTATCATAGAAAGAAAGTAATGACAACCAAAAAGAGAACTAAGATTGTTGGGTGAACCCCACAAGTCAGAGTGTATATAATCTAAGATATTTTTAGTTTCATTCTTTCCTATTTGAAACTTTAATCTGTGGGATTTTCCCAAAACACAAGTTTCACAAAAATCAATAGGAGCAAATGTTTTAAAACTGAAAATACCTTGCTTATATAACTATTGTAATCCTTAATTACTAATGTGGCCAAGTCTTTTATGCCAAAGAGAAGACTCACTAGGCTTTCTACTGACACTACAAGACTCGGGTCCTAAAGCTTCTCCATCTAGAAAATAGAGACCATTATCTAACATCTCTTTCATAAGAATTGTGGATCCTTTAACCGCTTTTAGAGTTCCTTGAACACTCATAAAGTTGTACCCACTTTTGTCTAACATTCCTTGAGATATTAAGTTTCGCCTAAGGTTAGGGACCCATCTTACATCCTTGAGAACTTTAATAGTCTTATCTCTCATCCTAAACTTAACAGCTTCAATTCCTTCTACTTGACAGGTTTGGTTATTTCTCATCATAACCTTTCTACCTTTAATAGACTTAAAACAGACTAATCAATCCTTTTTTGGTGTTAGATGATATGTACTACCTGAATCCATCACCCACTCCCTCTCACAGAAGTATTAGACACAGCTAGAACCTCACTATCCTTAAAACCACTAGTCAGATTAGCATAATCTGTCTTATTCCCATTATTTTGACCTTTTCCTTTTTCTAGACAATTCTTCCTAATGTGTCCTTCCTTATGACACAACCAACAAGTCGCATTTCCCTTAACAGGTGGCTTATTCTTATTCTCAGTATTGTTCTTTCCTTTTTCTTTTCCTTAAAAGTGACTCTTTTTACTAAACTTTTTAATAATCAGTCCCTCTGCAGTGACCTTATTTATCACCATTTCTAGTTCTTTAGATTTTAAGGCTCAAATTACATCTTCTAATGACAGAGACTCTCTTCCATACTTAATTGCAGATTTCACATCCTTGTAGGAATCAGGCAAAGCATTTAGAAGTATAATAGCTTGGTTTTCATCAGTAATCTTTTCATCAATGTTAGCAAGACTAATAGTTATCCTTTTAAATTCATCCAAATTATCATCTAAAGATTTACTAGATTCCATTCTGAAACCAAACAGTTTTTCTTTTAGATATATTTTGTTTGAGAGAGATTTAGTCATGTACGTAGATTCCAATTTTAACCAGATACCAGCAGCAGTAGTTTCATCATTAACTTGTTTAAGAACATTATCACTCAAATGCAGAATTAACATACTAAATGTAGTTTCAAGAATATCATTTTTATCATATTCAGACAAAGTTGAGGGTAAATCTTTCTCACCACCAAGTGCTTTAGAGCACTTTTGATGTACCATAACAGCCCTCATCTTCTTCTTCTTGCACCACATGTTGAAGTCTCCCTTCCTTTCAAACCTCTCCACCTTCACTCTGGCTTATCCCATTCTTGAGTTACCGAGACTCTGAGGTAGAACCTACGAACCAGAGCCTGAAACGTACAAAGAAGAGATAGGAAAGCAAGAACCAACCAAAGCTCTTGATACCACTTGATAGAGGTTTAAGCGCATAATCTTAAACTGAAATTAGCGGAAGCATAAAAGAAAGAAGATGCACAATTATTTACTTGGTTCAGTAAGTAGGAGAAACTCCTTGTTACCTACATCCAAGGGCAAAGAACCTGTCGTCTCTTTACTCACACCAAAAGATCAAGAACAATTACAACAATATTCACCTCAAATGTACATAGACAAACCCTCAACCAGAGTATAAACCTCTCTCAATTATAGACAAGAAAGAAAGTAGACAGGTTTACAGGGAACAAGAAGTAACAACTCTTCACGAATGTCTTGATCAGACATTACCCAGCCCTCAACAATCTTCTTCAGTTCCTTATAAAGAATAACCTCAAGAACACAAAGAAGGTCAAAACCCGAGAGAGATATAAGCACCACCTACAATACAAACCAAAACAGGAACAAAACAGAGGACAGGATCCTATGTATTATTCATCTTCTTCATTCTACCCACAAGGCTCAAGGTATCAACCAAGAATAGTGAACCCTAGCAGAGAAAAAGATGAATAGGGAGAATAAAGAAGCTTCGAGAGAACGAGAGAGAAGAAACCGAAAAGACAGCAACAAAAAACCACATACGCGCACACACTATGCCTTCAGTGAGAGGAGAAGTTTATATATTAGTGAAAAAAGAAAAAAGAAAAAGAAAAAAAAAGGTAAAACGCATCGTATCACTAATGGGCAAACAGAAAAGGCTTTTGTATTTTACTACCCAACAATAAGGATATTTAAAATCTAATCAAAATATTTTAAACTATCAAAATAATTATAAAAAAAACAAAACAAAACCAATTAAATCAATAACCAGAAAAATTGGAAACAAAAATACTTCCTTTTTTATTTCATTTTGGTTTGATTTTTTTGTTTTGTTCCTATTGTCAAATCAAAGTGAACCAAAACAAATTACACCTAACCAGTAAAATCAGCCTAATATAATAGTGGGAGTTGAAATAACTTGCATAATATTTTGATTCAAAGTTCAAACTTGGTACCATTATTATTATATAAAAAAGTTTAATGTCACTTTTAGTATATTATATTCCATAATTGTTTTGTTTTAGTATATTAAGATTCAAAAATTTCATTTTAGTTATTTATGTTTTTGAAATATATTATTTTGATATTTTTTAATTTTCTGTTAAAAATATTAATGTTCTATTAACTTTTAAATTTTTATATTGTATTATTTTATTTTATTATTCATCAAGTAAAAATACTTTTTTTGCTGAAGTAAAATTAACTTTAAAAGTCGTATAAAAATAATAAAATATGGTTAAATTGTTTCTTTGATCTCTATAGTTATTTTCATTTTAAGTTTTAGCTCCTACATGAAAGAAGAAAAAAAAATGTAAGTTTTAATTAGTCCCTACACTACACCTTACAATATGACATAATACTAGAGGTGTCTTCTTATTATATCATTTTTTGAAAGAAAAAAAAAAGCATATAAATTCCAATAGACCAAAAAAAATTGGATCTCGATTTTTTTGTGTGAAATATTATTGATTTTTATCAATCAATCAATCTGAAGAATCTTGGTAATGTGGTTTACTTGAGGCCCCACTGATGAGGCTTTTCAATATTTTAATGCATATATCACATGCCACTTAAGAATTCAATTGGTTGACCCATCCTTATTTAATTCGGATAGAGTTATCTATATATTAAAGTCGGAAATGGTTTTTTTAGAGGAAAGTGGTAAATGATATGGACGGCATTTGGAAAATAATTTTTTATTCATTTTTTATCATGAAAATTCATTAATTAATTTTTGAAATATAATGAGAAGAAAAGACAGTTACTCTCAAATTTTTCTGTAATGCAGTGTTAGTTTTTAGAGGATTGTGAAATATTCATGGTTTCAAACATTATCCATGTTTCACACGAAATTGGTAGCTCTCAAAAGAAAATTGTAATACAGTGTTATTTTCTTCTTCTTCTATTGGTTGATATATATAGACCATATATTTCACGTTCTCACTTAGTTTTCAATTTTCTTTGTTTGTAAACACTTATTTTGCATTTTCCGAGACATTTAATTCACAATTCAAAACTTTAATTAAATAAGGATATGAAAGAAAAATAATAATTAATGCATATAAAAATTAAAAAATATCTTATGAAAAGTACAAACAAATTTTTTAAAAGGATGTTATAATTAAAGATGGAGAGAATATATTTTAATTTCATGCGAACTAATTAGGCATGCTTAAAAAAATATTTTAATTTAAGCAATTATTTTATTATTTTGTGAATACATTTTTTTAATAATAGGCGCCAGAATTCCAGTTATCCAATTCAAGTATTCAACAAAATACACTGAACACACACAAATATTAAAGAGTTTTATAATGAGAATTGCGTAAAGATACGACCTTAAGTATAATTTTTGTCCCTATATCATGAGAATTCCATGCTCACATCCACTGACTCATTTATATGATAGATTTGTTGTCCAATAAATTTAGCATTAACTAATCATAATGAGTTATGACTTGTACATTTTTACTTTTTCTTTATATAGTTTGGTAAGTTTGTAGAATGAAATGAAACATTCAATTTTGTCTTAATTTATTGTTTAATTACAAATTTTTCAAAATAATCAACAATATGTTAAGACGGTCTCAGGAACGGAACAATCCAATGGTGAGGGACCTAAAAGTAAATTTTTAAAAAAAATACTCAAAGAAAAAATTATAAGTTGATTTTTTTTGTTAATATGTGATATTTTTATCAATAATATGGATCGATACTGGATTATCTAATTTCAGTGGCAAAGTCACTCCTTGACCAACGATGATCAATGTATTATCTAAAAAATAAAATTTATAATTATTGAATGGTGGAGGATTTTTTTTAATAATTATATATACTTATATAATTAATTAGGATTAAAAATAAAATTTGATATTACCTAAAAATAAAATTTGACACTACTTAAAATTTAACATGCATTAAAAATTTTGGCTCACTCCGTCACTTTCTAACTCAGTTAATTAAACAAGGTATAAGTTATTATAAACGTCAACAATATTCTAGTTTTTCAAATCTTATATTCTATTCTTTTTTATTTATATAATGTTTATCAAATGTTTAAAACAAAACTCATATGTCAGGTTATTCCATTTTGATACGTCTGTCAATTACTATTGTATATATATCTTCTTATTTTCTTTACCTTTACACACAAATGAGGAATAGAATGAATTAAATGCCTAGCAAATTCAAAAAACCACGAGGAATATGAATATCTCACAATTAATGTTATGCTAAACCAAGCATGTGTGCATCATCTATTTCGTATGTTAGTTTCCTACTTTCCTGTGTTTGTGAACTAGTTGAAAAATGGCTGAACCAGGCTCTGTGTAATTAGATTATACTTAGTTCAGTATTCATATATTAGATAACCACAAGCATGGAAACATTGAGGGCAACTAAGTTCATGTTTGGATTAAAGTTTAGATAACCACAAGCAATCTAAGTCTTCATTTTGCAAAATTGAGTTTCAAGACAAAATTTTCATTGCAAACAAATTGGGAGTAACCAATCATGTTACCAAAATGAGTTTATTCTCTAAATGTACTTTCAGCATCCAAAAGTACTTTCTTCAACTGATAACCAAACATATTGCTCAGGTAGAACTGAATGTGTCAAATATAACACATCACTCTTGAATTAGTCACCAAAATCACTTAATCAGCCTCCAAAGTCCAAACAGTCAACTGAGTAGATATGAAATGCACTTGCATATTACTCTTTCCAAATGACAGTGCTGCATAACATTATGGGCTTGCAAGGTTACAAACATAATGGGTTTCGAAATGATATCAAATTAGTTTAGGCAGCATTGGTACACTAACATTTTTTAAATTGTGTTTAGTTCTTTAATTGATCAGTTTGAGTAACATTCAACTAAATTTGAAGTACATTGAAATACTAGCTTATATGAGACCATAATGTTTAATTTACTTCCTTAAAAAAGGTTTAAATATATTTTCTTACATGCAATTTAACTTTTTTCATTTTTGCCCTATAAAAAATATTTTAATATTTATAAAATGTGTTTGTTTTATTTTTCGTTCTAAAATGTTTTAGATAGTGTTTTGAACAATAAATAAAATATTTTAAACAGTGAAAAAACGTTATCTAAAGTTCTTTAAAACAAAAAATAAAACAAACACATTTTGTAAAAACTAAAACGAAAACAAATTATATAAACAAATAAAATAAAATAAAAACATTAAATTGCAAGGACAAAAATGTATTTAAGAAAGAAAAAAAATGTTTAATTCATGTGGACTTAGGGCGAAAGTAGCGCATGTGTATGACCATGTTGTGGTTAAAAAGCTAGAGTTAAAGAGAAAAGCAAACAAATAACAAATACATTTTTTTTAGTGTAAAGGCTTTGTAACCTGATGTATGAAGTTTATTAGCTTGGTTTAAGCCCTAGTGCTAAAACTAAGTGTTTCAATAAATTTAATTTTTCCTTTTCTGAAAAAAATAAATTTAAAAAGGGATGAGTAGAAACTGGAATTTGATCTTTGCGATGATCATTTGATTAAATTGTTTGTTCTTTGTATGACTATACACTACTACAAATATGGTATTTTAAGACGGCCAATTTAAGACGGTTGCAGATAAATCGTTCTAAAAGGAGGGGCGGTGGCATTTTTGAAATTAATAACAACATTTCTAAGACGGTTCCCATTTGAACCGTCTTAGATGTTTTGTTTTCAAAAACGAGTTAGGTTTAGCACCGTCTTGAAAATGTTGGGCTAAAAGTGGAAACGCGGTCGTTTTGTAGTTCAATCCCCTCACCAAAAAGATACTCTCACAGTCTCACTCTCGTGCTCTACTCTCACTCTCGTGTTCTCGTTCCCTCTCTCACTCTCTCGTGCTCTCGTTCCCTCGTGCTCCCGTTCCCTCTCTCACTATATATAGAAAAGTTGTTACTGAATTCATTTACTTTTTCTATAAACTACAAGTACTATCCTTTGGAAAGATTGAAAAGTCTCAGCATAGATGGTTGACATATTTTTTTCCTGTGTTATCTTAACATTCAAACATTGAATTTGCAACATAATTTCACACAAGACTTTGGAAAGATTGATTGGAAGTCTCTATAAACCATATATGGAGTCACTGCGTCAACTTATATGGTTGCAGGCCACTTTTTTTATTTTGGTCCATGTACTTTGGGCATATACTCAGCAATAATTTGTACATATCATATGGAAGTTTTTTTTAACCTTTATGAATTTTGTGTCTAATAAACTAACGTTAGAAAGATTTCTATGGTACATAGCCCCTTAATATTAAAGACAAGTTTATGGTTCTCCAGAAAAATATGGTACGGTGAATATGGGTTTACTATGAAAGCATTTTGACGCTCTGCATTAAAATTTAGAAAATCATGGAAATAAAAATACAGGAAGTACAATAAGTCCATTACTTAGATGGATTATTACATACATTAAGTATATTAAGTATATGATGGATGTTGCTTGAAGGATGGATTGATTCATTCATATGAATAGATAACTGGGGTAAAATATAAATAAATAGTATATCATACTGCAAACACGACAGTTTTTGAAATGACATTTGACCTCAGCCTTGGTAATTCAAACCTCAACACCTGAAATTCGAGAAGAACATGTTACCTTTGTAGTTTTCGAATTTTAGACTACATAGTAAAATGGCAGAAAATGAGAAAATGAAATTGTATCTATATAAGCAATTAGGTATGAGCTTAAGCCAACCAGCGGCATATGCAATTAAGAATATAGAACTCGCAATTTTATTACATTGTCAAGTTTTAAATGGAACACTAATATTTATAAAACAATTTAAGAAATAAAAAATAAAAAACAAAGGACAAAAGAATATTATTGTAAACAGAACTACTGCTAAAATTTGGCAGAAGAAGCAGTGTGACAAATCTATATTTGTTGTTTAGTAATATGTGGAGAATTAATTCATTTTCTGTTTATCTTACCAGCAAGAAAGACTCTTCTAACTTTGCTTAGCTCTCTAGTGACATCCACCATATTCAATCTTTCTTTTGGTGATTCCACTGAACAAGCAAGTCGAATTTTAAATAGTGAAACTAAGTACTTTTCAACTGTTGGAGTAAGCTTCTGATTGTTTTCTTCATCTATTGTTGCTTGTCCTTGTTTTGGTACAATTGATGGGTCCAAAATCTGTAATAGATTACCAGAAATTGAATTTTTCACAAACATGTGCAAATTTTGACCATCTTCAAAAATTTCATCTATGTGTCTTCTTCGAGTAAGCATTTCCAACACAAGAATCCCAAAACTATACATCTCGCCACTCATAGAAACCTCAGAACCCATTCCATACTCTACAACAAAAATTTCAATACTTTGTAGTTAGTAAATAACTAAATGCTAAGTTTTCATAAAATAAAAAAGAATTCGTAGAAACTCTAATTCAAGAGTTTGAACATACCATTAATGATTGAGATAAGTCTTGCTATGCCAAAATCACTCACATGAACAATCATGTCATCGTCAAGAAAGATATTGGTTGGCTTCAAATCACGGAGAATGATTGATTGCTCACATTCATGATGAAGATAATATAATGCAGAAGCAACATCAATTATAATATTGAATCTTTGATCAAGGCTCAACATTCTCGGATGCTCTGCACTTAGTGTATTGGGATGCAGCCATTGCTCTAAGCTTCCATTTTTCAAGTACTCGAAAATTAGAGCTTTAAATTTTTTACCTTTGTAATCTATACAAGAACATGTTAAAATCTGAACCATATTTCAATGTTTAATATTTTTAAGTGCATTACATTGAACAATGAAACTTTTGTGAGCTCCTTCATTATGAAGGTTTAGGACCATTATGGCAACAAGATTGTCTTCTAACTCAAGAGTTCCTTTGTAGACAAAGCTAAAATTACCATACCCTATCAAGTTTGTAGTTGAGAACTGATATGCGCCTAGCATATAAGGATTTTCCAAGCTTTTAGACCAAGAATTGAGCATAAAGCATTCATTATTGCCCTCTTTGTGTATAAATTGAGCTATCATGTTGAATTTGCCAGGAATCGACCAAAAATACCAAGAATGGGCTGAAATCGAAAGGAAAAGATCAAGTGTTGAAGAAGAATATGGCGCCATCAGCGCCAGGAGTGGCGCCAAGAGCGCCACAAGCACTAGAGTATGGCGCTGAGAGCGCCAGATTGGCGCCAGGGGCGCCACTTTCTCTGCAAATTGGCGCCAAGAGCGCCAAGTCTGCGCCTCCAGCGCTATCATCTCAGGTATCCGGCGCCAAGAGCGCCGTCACCGCGCCAAAGGCGCCGCACCTTCTGGAAGATGGCGCCAAGGGCGCCATGTCCCGCGCCAAGGGCGCCAGGATCCCTGGAGATCAGCGCCAAGAGCGCCATTTCCCGTGCCAGGAGCACCAGATGAACCTCTAGCCCGCGCCATGAGCGCCAAGTTGGCGCCAAAGGCGCCACAGGTCGACAGAAGCTGAAATTGAGGGCATAACAGAGATTTCACATGAAGGGCTTTAAATACTTCACCAACCAGCATTCAATGCACGATTTTGGAGGGAGAGAAACACAAAACTTAGGGTTTTAGAGCTTGGGTTCCTTAGCTAGGGTTTTGGGGAGTTGAAGGCACAAGTGGAGTTGCATTTCCATCTTCTTCTTCCTTGCTTCAGCTGGGTATGCCTCTTTTTGTATCTCAGCCACTCATTATGAGGTTTGGCTAAGCTTTTATTGTAGTTAGGGCCAAAGCACTTGATGTAAATTTCATTGGGATGTATTGAATGCTATATTTCATTTATCAAAAGCTATTTTACTGCACTTATCTTACTTCTTTCATCTCTTTCTTAGACTTAGCTAACCTAGGTGAGAGGTTAGAACTAGGGTTTACAATAGACATATTGGGGCTTTGGTTTGGAACTAAGTGTAGTAACTTGCTAACATTACCTAGGAATAGGGATGGGTGCTTGTGGCTTGGTTCATTTATGTGTTGGCTTAATGCTTAACTTACTGAAAATCACTAAGGAATTAGGGTTGGAGTGTGAGTTAAAGAACTAAGTGCATGAGAAATCAAGGCTTAGTTAATTTTTGAAAACACATTAGCTGAATAGCTTAGATAAGTGAGTGTAGTAAACAATACATTCTCATTGGAAGGAGCATTAAGTGTGGGTTGCCCTAGCTACATACCTTTACATATCATTATTACCTTGTTTACTTGTTGTTATTAGTCTATGCTTACACTTAGCTTTTAGTTTATTTCGTACACACACAACAACAACCAAATCATATTCATTCTTTTATTTATCCAACTTATCGATTAGGTTTATAATTTACTTGGTCAAACAATCCTCGTTGGGAACGATACACTTATTTATCACTTTATTACTTGAGCGACCGGTGCACTTGCCGAGTACGCAACAAGAACCCATGGATTCCATTGTGTAGGCTTTGGTATGAAACTTTAGCTAGCTTGCCAATTGTGGGTGAATCCAAAGATGGTTTTTTACTCCTTTTCCTCATCCAGTAGATAGTTAGAATAATGGACAATGTTATGAGAAGAGACACAACCACACTAACTATCACTACTATCAACCTGAACTTGTGGTGCTTTGAAAGTTTCTTAGCTTTGACAGGGCATGGTGGTAGATGCAGTTCATAAATACCTACACAAAGCTTATTATTTCTTGTCACCACTAAATCACTTGCATTTTGAAGACACCTCACCATCCAACATGTTAAAAGACACATTGAAATATTCCGAGAAAGACATGTTCTATAAAATATTTGGAATTGGTCCAGACAAGTGGTTTCGTGATAGGTCTAGATGTTGAAGACCTTTGAAAGATGCCAAAGAGGATGGTATAACTCCAGGTAAAGAATTTCCTTGCAAATAGAGGTACTCCAACATTATGCATTTTGCAAAAATTCTAGGAATGTCACCTGACAATTGATTCTCAGACACGTCTAGGAAATCTATATTTTTAAGGTTTCCTACTTCTTCTGGTATATTACCACTCAATGAATTCTGTGACAAATCTAACAAGGTTGTTAGGGAGGAAAGATTAAAAACCTCTAAGGGAATGGTTCCTGTAATGTTGTTTTGGGAAAGATATAGATGATGTAACTTTTGGCAGTTACCTATACTTGGAGGAATACCTCCTTCGAACATATTTGCTCCCATACCCAAAATAAACAAGTGGCTAAGGTTGCCTAAGAAGGCTCCGATTCCTAACAGTTTGTTTCCAGTTAAGTCTAACACTTGCATCTTCTTAAACTTCCCAAAAGTTGTTGGGATAATCCCATCAATGCAAGTATTTTCCAAGGTCAATAGAGCTAAACCAATTAGATTTCCTAATACTGCAAGGATTTCTCCTGATAGTGAATTACCTCCGGTATGTAGTTCACTAAGTTGGGTGGATAAATTGCCCAAGGAATTTGGCAAATGACCTCCAAAATTATTGATGGATATAGATAACTTTTGCAACTTACTATAGTTTGTCAATGATTTTAAAAACTCCAAATCATTAGTTGAATTGTCGCCTAGATTGTTTCTATCCAAAGCTAGGACATAAAGATCTTGTAGCTTTCCTAGACTTGGAACTTGTCCTGTGAAATGGTTTGCAGGGATAGAAACTAGTGAAAGGTAGATGCATTTGTTATGGAAGGTGGGATTGAATCTGAGATTTGATTTCCAGGAATTTCAAGTATTTGGAGATTGGAGAGAGTGTGGAACATGTTGGGTGGAAGAGAGCCATTACATTGATTTGCGGTAACTGAGATAGCAGTAAGAGATAACATATTAAAAAGACAAGAAGGAAAAGTTCCAGACAGCTTGTTCACACCTAATGATATTAATGTCAAGCTTTTCAAACGACATATTTCTGGTGAAATATCTCCCTCTAAGTTGTTACTATTGACATCGAGAACGGTTAGGGATGAAAGATTTCCCATGAATGATGATGGGATTGCTCTGAAGCTTCCAAAGTGAGCCAATTTTGATTGGTATTTTGTCAATAAAATTGTTCCTACTTAAGAATAAGACTTTGAGATGAGTGCAACTTGTCAAATTTGTAGGAATTTTCCCTACTAATGAGTTAAGGTCGACATAGAGATTTTGCAGTTGTGACAACCGTCCCAATTATGGTGGTATATTCCCATAGAAGTTGTTGTTTCCGAGGTCAAGTCTTCACATGCATATAAGAGAGATTGGCTATGAGGAGATATGGATCCCTTCAACTTGTATGATAACAACTTTAACTCTCTAACTCTTTGAAGCATGGGATTACATGTGATTCCATGCTAGTTGCACAAGTGAGTAGAAGAGTTCCAAGAGAGCAAGTTCCATATGAATCAGTGGATATGAATTCTTTGAATTTGAGCAGTAAATAATAAGTCTTATTTCCTGATGTAAAGGTAATCATATTTGAAGTAAACCATAGTGAGTTTAATGAAAGGAGAGAAAATTGGTGGACATATATAGACCAAAATGCAAGTAGCATGAGAGAAAAATGTTTATTTTGATGGGAAATAGTAGGCTGCTGGATGGTGGTGTTTCGCTTGTTACATACCTAGCTTTATATAGAATTTGGAAATTGAAGAAGAAACGCCTGTTGTTCCTTTTGCTGCTTTGATTAACAACATTGTAGGTCAAGTCAATAACCAATTGACAATGCAGATACTTTATATGGCAATAAAATAAATCCATTTAAGAAACATGCAATAAATCCTTCGTTAGCTAGCATTATTAAAAGTCCTTGGAGATCATGATTCACGAAAGTATTATTTTTGTCTTAATCAACAACAACAAAAAAAAAGTAATACTTTAGTCTATATATAATTGTTGAAGTACAAGTGTATGTGAATTAAAGTTTCACATCGGATAGAAATAGACAAGTTGAATATCATATAAGTGAAGAGAATACCTATAAACCTGAACCTTAAAATTTTGGGTTAAAGTGTGGTATCCAATTCACTTATATAGTTATACTGAAAGTAGACAATAAAAGTATCTTTATTTTTTCATGCAATTATTTCACCTATTTTCTCTCATATATTAACATGCAATTAAAAAATTATAACAGTTGGTTAATTATTATTTTTTGTCTTAATTGATTCGAAAAGGGTCTTGACACTTATTTTGAACAAAAAAATGTATTTTGTCTTCTTAATTTAGTTGTCAACCCCTGAATATTTTGTTTCATGAAATGCAATTTTTTCATAATAGGCGTAAGGATTCCAATTACCCAATTCAAATTAAAAAATACACTGCACACAAACGCACAAACGCACAAATAAAATAAAGAGTATTATAATAAGGGCAATTATGTAAAGACATGAACTTAAGTAGTAGTATAATTTTTGTCTCTAAATAAGAATTCCATGTTCACATAATCACATTTCACACTGACTCATTTAAACGATAGATATGCTGTCCAATAAACTTAGCCGATTAATTAGTGATGATGACTTATTTATACATTTTTATTTTTCCTTGATATAATTGGTAGGTCGATATAATGAAATAAAACGATTGTATTTTGTCTTCTTAATTTAGTTTACTGTATAATAACACCTTTTTACAAGAATCAACCATATTCTGTTTTTCTAATCTTATATGCTATTCTGATTTATTTGAAATATATATCAAATGTAAAACATGACTCATAAGTCATATGTCATGGTATTCCATTTTGATACCTTTGTTAATTGGTATTGTATATATATCTTATTTTATTGAAAAATAAATAAATCTCACATCAGCTAAAAATAATGCAAATATATAATATATAAGGAGAAGTCAATGTTCATGAACTAATTTTTGGGATTGAGTTAGACTTCAAATCCACATTCTACATGGTATCCAGAGCGGTTGTTCCTTTTTTTTTATTTTTTTTTCTTGCCAAACTATGGCATGCTGGCATAGAATTTGTGTCTAATGCTAATCATCAATTGAGCTCTGTTGTACTAAATGAGTTCAATTACCTTCCTTGATCAATAGTCATAAAACTCTTGCTCTTGGTGGAAGATCGAAATTGAGTTTCATTGATGAGAAAGTTTCTCCTCCTGATGCAACATCTCCTGATTATGAATCATGGCTGTCCAAAGACCAACTAGTGCGGTTATGGATTCTTAATTCCATGCATCTTACTGAGATTTTCAGCTATTCTGATTCTGATGTGCAACTATGGAGCACGGTTTGTGATAAGTATGGTCAACAAAATAACTCTGCTCACATCTTTGAACTCCAACAGTACATTGTGAACTTGCAACAATTAGGTAAACCCTTTGTTCAATTATTTGGCAGTCTAAAAAGAATATGGAATGAACTTGAGGTGTACCGTTCACTCACTGTTGATGCTGCTATACTTCATAAACATGTTGAAGAGGATAGAATTTTCTAGTTGCTAGCAAGTCTTGGTCCTGAATATGAAGATCTTTGCAGTCATATTCTTATGTCCCCGAAACTCCTGTTTGCTCTACAATTCAAAGAGAAGAATTGAGGAAGGAAGTCATGAATGCATAAGTCTTTATTATCCAACACTCATGCCTACGCTGTCAATCGTTAACCCAAAGGGGAAATATCTTACAAAGGCAAGCAACCAGATTTGAAGTGTCAACATTGTCATCATCTTGGGCATCTAATGGAACGATGTTGGGTTCTTCAGCCAGAACTGAAACCAAAAGTTTGCCAAGGACAAAGGATACTCAAAGCACAAAGCTCATGTTACTAAGAGCTTGCAAGGAGATACAGTAAATTATAACTCTAATCCAATTTCTCTTATAAATGAGTTTGTTGCATATCTTCAATAGAAGGGAGATAAGGGAGTTTCAAGTTCTACAAATTCAAATTCCACTGCCCTTCTTGGTAAGTTCGTTGGTTTCTTGGGGAATTACGAGCTTCCTTCTCACGAAAGCGCTGAAGGTATGCCAACTACACTTCCGAATGCTGTGAAATTGAGTACTGTGAATGATTTTTGGATTGTTGATTCCAATGCCACGGATCACATTACAAATATATTAACCACTCTTTTAGATTTCAAAAAATTTTCTACTCCATCTCATGTGTCTGTTTCCAATGAATATACATACAACATTAACATCAACATCAACAACATCTTTAATCCAAGTTAATTGGAGTCGGTGTCTCTTTCCAATGGATATGATGTTCCTATTATTGGGAAAGGAAAACATAAGCTATTCCCTAATGATGTGGCCTTGTATGTTCCTTCTTCTCTTGTTCAGTTGCTCTTGGTTCCAAAACTCACTCAAACACTTAATTGTCGTGTTGTTTTTCTTTCGCACATGGTGTTTTTTCTGGACCTTGTTTCAAAAAAGATAAGTGGTGAAGGATTCTTCTTACAAGGACTCTACTACATCTCAAGAAATTTTTTAAACACCAAGAGTTCTGCATCTGCTACCTTTTATTCTTCCTTGACAGACTACACTCTTTGGCATCAACGTCTAGCACATCCATCAAAAAATGTTCTCACAAAATTATTTCCTCATTTCGGCAATGAATCTATCTCTTGTGATACTTGTCATTTTTTTAAGTCTACTAGATTACCATTTATTTCATCTTCATCTTAGTGTAATAAAATGTTTGAGCTTGTACACTCTGATATTTGGAAACCTACCATTGAATCCTTTTGATGATTTTAAATATTTTAATGATTTCTCTCGTGTTACTTGCGTGTATTTATTGAAATCTAAAAGTTAGGTTATGGATGTTTTTAAGGATTTTCACATGCTTGTCTTAAACTTAAACCAGTTTTCCAGCAAAATCAAAATCCTTCGTGCTAATAATGGCACATAATACATGTCTATTGTCTAAAAGCATGACGCAGTATTTAAATTCTCATGGTATAGTGCATCAGACTAATTGTGTTGGTATTCCTTAACAAAATGGAGTTATCAAACGCAAGGATAAAGATTTATTAAAAGAAAAAAAACTTATTCCTTGATGATACAAATGCACGTTCCAAAAATATTTTGTTCTCAAGGGCTGTTAACATCTATTTATATTATTAATCGATTGTCAAGTTGAATGTTATCCTTTAAATCTCCTCTTGAAAGTTTTGGAGGGAAAATCTATTTATCTATCCCACTTGAAGGTATTTGGGGGCATTTGTTGTGCATAACCAGATTCCTTTTCGTGATAAATTTGATCCACGTGCTGCTAACTGGTATCATTCTTCTTAATTAAATTACTTTATCTTTCTTCTGAATTTTTTTCTCCTTTGAAACAAAACATAGTTTTGTTTTCTTAATTTTTTTTAATTAATTTTAAAGCAAAATATTTTATTTATGTCATTTAAATTTTCAAAAGTTGTTAATTATTATTTTCCTAATTGTACCTTTATAGAGAAACAAAAACAATAATATATAAAGTTTTACTCATCAACAAAGAAAGGATATAAATGCTATCATCCTGACTCTGGAAAATGTTATCATAAATCATTTTGATTAAATATTTACTTGTAAAATGTACAGCATATTATTAAGCTTTGTTTTGTTTCCTGGACTTCCAATTAGGTCAGCATATATGATATAACATCTTTGAGAAACGTACTTATAATGCATGAGATCAAATTCAAGAGTAAAGTATTTTGAAAATCAGGCAAATTATTTATATCATATTCCATTCCCTACCGGAGACCTTGATTGCACAAATAAATTTCTTTCATAATTTTTTTTTTTTTATTGTACAAACTAATACACGTCTAGCTACTAATATAATACATTAGTGGGTTATAATACATCAATGCATATAAACCATTTCAAGAACTTTGTTCCTCAAGTACCACAGGCAGCTCCAACTTTTCACTGCCCCTCCTAATCATCAAGACTACTTTATCTCCTACATTATATTCATCCAATGCTTTCAACAACTCAGCTTTGCTCTTGACCTGGCAAGGATGCACCAAAGTTATCAAATTAATGCATGTCTTTTCTACTTAGACCCTATTTGAATAAATTTGTCCATAAGCACTTATTGGAGAAGAAAATAAAAAGGAAAAATGCATTGAGCTTCTCCAAAAGCTAAAATATACTTATGTATTATAATTTATAACTTACGGAGAAGTTAAACAAAAGGAGATTCTATAAAAGTTAAATACACAGGTTGATTTTAGCTTACGCAAGAAGTTCAATTCATTTTATCTTATTATCTTCTCATGTAAGTGCTTATAGACGTTTATCCAAAATCCAAATAGGGCCTTAAACATGATAGTGTTGTGTGTGTAGGAGTAGTATTTGTATTTTATTGACCAAACAAATAGAACGTATAGGAAAAAAATAAAATAAAGGTTACGGTTAGATTTCAACTTAAAACCAATTGGTATTAAGTAAAGTTGTCCAACAAATATATAAGCTACACCCCGAGAATTGAGACAGGCGATGTGGGACTTCCTAATGGTTAACAATATATAAATGAGCATTTTGAATTTTAAAAGAGCATGATTGAAACAGTTAAAAAACAGTTTCTACAAAAGAAGACTCACAGGCTTATTGTCAACTGCAACAATGATATCTCCAAGGACTATATTCCCAGCAAAACCCCTTGTAGTGGGATTTAGCCCAGCTTTGGCAGCAAGACTATTTGCAGGAACCTGAGGAACACAAGTTCTTGGGAGTTAAAGAATGATTTGGAAGTAAAGTTAATTACAGTGCAAGAAAAGAAGCTTGTGTATTTACCAGAAGAACAAGAGCTCCATTTCGAACATTAAGTTGGTTTGCAATTAAGTCCGGCGCAATATCCACATTTAAACCAGCTCTAACAACCTTAAGTTGACAAACCATGTAATCAAGTATAGTCACAGGGTAAATACTAAATAGATCTTAAACAATATGCTGCTAAAAACAAAAAGTATGTACAGAAATATGAATAAAGATAAGCATAAAAAACAGTTTTATCCCCGTGTTTTCTTCACAAACTAACAATTAAGCATTCTTTTCTCTCTCAAAAAAATCTAGAAAAACAATGTACTTTTTTTATAAAACATAAAAAAGACTGTCAAACATGAAACCGGGGAAATATAAGGTTGGTCTAGTAGTTAAGGGAGGGGGGGAGAGGTCACAGGTTCGAATCCCCTCACTAACAAAAACTAACAATTAACATTTGCCAATAAAAAATAAAAAACTGTCACACATGAAGACTGGCAAGTGTCAATCATGAAACCTGATAAGATATCAAGGCATTGATTCGATATCTAAAATAAGGAAGCAAGAAACACACAGCACATAATGTTTTTTACAGCAAAGCTAAAGAATTGCCTAGATGGTTTCTGTGTATGTGGTTCCATGAAGCACTTACTTTTCCGAATTGAATCAGCTGTGGAACAATTCGCAATACAGTTGAAGATGGGTTTGCAAATCCTACACCAGCTGATGTTCCTGCAATAGCATGAAAAAGGAAATCAACATGAAGCATACAAAAGTAATAAGAGAAACTAGAACGTGCAGCTTAAACAGTCATTTATCCATGCAAAGGGAAGTGAATAGATCAACTATGTAATGAAGCTAAAAGTGGTAGAAATTTTTTACAAGTGGACTGGAAAGATTTCCTCAGCTATCATATTCAAATATACATCAATGTTTGGTAACACGGTCCAATTCCTTCTGATTGTGATGGTAATATAACTTGCCTGTTCGAGTAAATATTGCAGTATTAATCCCAATTAAGCTTCCTTTTGAATCCAGAAGGGGACCTCCACTGTTAGAGTGATAGGAAAAGTAAGAAATGCAGCATTGATATAACAACCAGTTAATACTTAATACCAATCATGAAAGAACAACCTCAAGCGATAAATTTGATAAAGAAAAATGTAAAGGGAATATTCTTAGTTCATATATGGAAGGGAGCCTAGGAAAGTGTAACCTGTTCCCAGGATTTATGGCTGCATCAGTTTGAACACCGCCACCAATGGTTACGCCAGTTTGACTAGAGATGTCTCGGTTAAGTCCACTAATAACCCCAACTGTGAGGGTGTGATCAAAGCCAAATGGATTTCCAATTGCCAAACATTGCTGCCCAACTTTTAGAGACGATGATTGCCCCACCTTGATAGGCCTTAAAATATCTTTAGGGGCATCTACCTGTATTTGTAAATTTATTAATATTAATATCTCATCAAGTGTATGATACATGCACAGTTTTATTAACTATCTAAAAGAAACAGCAATAAAAGATGTCATTTACACAGTCATTAGTTTTGAGGCTTGATTGCTTTAATTAATATGAACACGAGTAGGTAAATTGCATATGACATGTCAAATTTATCCTAATATTAAATGCTCCACTTCATTGAATATTAAAGAAATGTATACACACAAACTCATCATTGGTACTATCTTAATGAACAAAGAAAGTAACTTTTAACCATCAATATTTTAATACTCAAATAACATGAATAAACTCAAGAAAAAAAAATATTTAGACTTTGAATAATGAATTAATCATTAAATGGAAGAGATTAATGAAATAAAGCAGAAACAAACAAATAGAAGGCATGATATCTTAGTAGGAACCAAAACAGCAACAAAAGGAAATCCAACTTGGAAGCAAAATGTTGTAAAGTGAAACAGAGATGTTTGTTAAGTAGACTGCTTATGAAAATGGAAACCAGACGATTTACAAAAGAAATAAATTCAAAAAGTAGAAAAGAAAGCATGCCTTCAAGATGGCAAGATCCTTTAAACGGTCAGCTCCAATGAGTCTACCTTCAAAATTCTTTTGTAACCTTTATAATAGAAAGTGTTAGAATTACATATATTAAATAGTAAGTTTGCAACAGTAATATATGCAAAGAAATAAACTAATGTAGTCTCCATGAGCCTCACCCTTCTGATGCTAGAATATTAACTCGGGCGACAACCTCACCAGCATTTGGGTTTCTTGAAAGTGCATTGCCAATTACTGAGTAATACAAGAATGTAAAAAGTTAGCACCCAGTCTGGAAAGTGTACAGAATACACTAAGATTGGGAAAATATACATTCAAATTAACAAATGCAAAGTACAGAGCATAGCATGTACATTAGGCAAGCAGCAAAATGGGGCTAAAAAATTCAAAGAATGGGGCAAAGGGGAGAAAAATCAAAAGATATTTAAAAGTGAAATTTTTTTAACAAAATCTTAATTACATTGAAAATGCATGCCAAAGTCAAGAAGTCCAACTAAATGCAATCAATACAGGAGAAAGGCCTGATCCACATAAGAGAGAGAAACCTTATGCACCTTCTCTCAGCTCAATAAAATCTTACTGAAGAGAACCAAAGTGAAGGGTGTTTGTGAGTGTATGTATAGTTTGGGAGAAAGAACTCAGACGTAACATAAAACTGTATTTTCTCCACTGATTCTCACCGTGATAATTTGTCACAATGTGACCCTCCTCATCCCAAACTACTCCAGAACCATTTCCTTCAGGAATCTGCCAGTATAGATACAAAAATGAAATTACACTGTTTGATATTCTACTCATATGTAGGACAATAAAAACCTATCGTGCCAATAAGCTAGAATCGGTATGATAATTAAAAAAATAGATAATCCTTGATACGATCTTAAAATGATTTAACATCAGATATCATAGTTCAAGTACTAAGTTACCTCAACCACACCAGTTACATTAAGCTGAGGACGTAATGTCACATCGAAGATGTTAACTACAGTGTATGTGTTCCTTTCAAATAGTTGGACAATTCGATCCTGCCAATCACAATGAATTGGGATTATCTACTGCTATACAAGGGTTAAAAAATGTCATACAACCACAACAGACAAGAGAGGGGGCTACAGTTGAAAGCTGACCTCTATAGGAAAGAGCGGCCCAGAAGAAAACACAGGAGGGGTTACTTCTTCAAGTGTCACTGATGGATCTCCCAATGCTAGGGCTGTAGATTTACAATATATGGCATGAAGATAAACTTTGCTAGTAAATACTAATAGACACTTCCATAAAAGAATGCAACAATATGTTTATCATGAAAGAACATAGAAAATTAGAACACAGCCGCTAGAATTCTGTTACTGCACTCCACCAGTTCCATCATGATAACATTAGCTCTCATGGCTCCATGTAACAAACTAATAATCAGAGTTGAATATACCAAACAGAAAGTGATCCACCTTGTCAGCATTTTTACAAGAAAACTATAAATCTTTTAGCTATACCAGCAAATGCTTCAAGCAGTTAAAAACGAGTTAAATATATTTTTAATCCCTACAATTTTTTTTAGTTTAGGTCCTCTAATCTTCTTTTATACATTGTAATCTTCACAAACTTACTTTTTTTAAAATGGTTTCTGTCATCATTTAGTTAAAGACATCACAAGAAACTAGACATTCCATGTCACAATTTCACAAACCACTCTAAGATGGCATCATGTTTAGACGCATGTCGGCATTGGTAAATGCTAACAGAGATCACTTTCATTTTTGTAAAACTCCTAAAATTTATAAAAACTAAAACCAACAAAAAGAACTTCGTAAAGACTGAAACCAAAAAAAGACAATTTTACTGGGACTAAAAGCATCTTAACAACCCCCCCCCAAAATAAAAAAATAATAGATAACAACAAAAGCATAACCGTGCGGACCTGACAAGTACCTTGAAGAACAGAAACTGGAATACATAGTCAAACTCGCCATTAACATGCGTCGCGTTGGAGACTGAACAATCTTCCTCAGCATTGCACCGAAATCCGGAGTTTCATCTTGGACTTGAACAGTGCTGCTACATAAGTAATCAATCAACAAGACACATTAACAAAAGTCACAACCCCACATAATAAAAACAAGCAACACCAACAATGTAAAAGCACTCTTGCATCCACAAAGACTCAAACTTTGAAAATGCCACCACAAAAGACACACACCCAGTTGCCGTTTGTTGTTGAAATCTTAGGACCTCTTCACTTTGAGAAAACATTTTCTGTTTTCACTTTTAATTTCAAAAATACCACCTTATGTTCAATCTATTCCAATTCTCAAAAGTTTCTAGTTTTTTGTTTTCAGTAATTCCTAGTAAAATTTTAAAAAAACAGAAAACAGGAAAAAAAAAATTGTTTCAAACCAAACAGCCTCTTAGTTTGAAAATAAAACTGCACTATTGCAAACACAAAGACTCAAACTTTGCACTTGCAACCACAAATTACACACACCCCGGTTGCAGTTTTTTATTGAAATTCCAGTTGGCAAGTACAACAATGAGTGCGGGGAACCTTGAAATGGAGATGGGTAAAACGGCGTCGTTTGAGCAGATAGAGGACATTCCATCAAAGCAAATCTCACGGCGGCTGAGGACACTGTTTCTTCTTCTTCTTCCTCTGTGACTGTGGGTTGGCACTCCAAGTGCCCACAAATTGCATGATGATGATAATACTACTTGCATTTTCAGATTTGGATGTGAAAAATATGCAAACTTGGAAGTTGAAATTATGGGAGAAGAGAGAGGGATAAGGGGTTAAGGAAGGCTGGTTCTCTCTGCTCCCGCTTATGGTGGTTTGTTTTTTTTTAGTTTGAGTCTTCGGGATATTCATGTATGTGATGTTTAGACAAGAATCTATGACTATGGTTGGATTTTTAAAAGAATGTGGCATAAAATTAGAGATTCATTTTCATGTATTGTGAGATTAAATATTTTATATTATTAATATAATTAGAAATTGTATCATGTTTTTATACGCACATTTTATATAAATTAAATTAAATTTACAAATCATTATTTAATTGTTTAAAAAATACAAATATTTTATGATGGAATGAAAAATATTTGTATCTTACTATGTCTTTAGTGAGAGGGAAGAAAATTAAACGAAATAAATTAAAACATAATACAGTTGATAAAATTTTTATAAAATAATAGTTTAATTTTCATGCATTATCAATATAAAAAATTATATTGACAATCAATTAAAAAATTATTATTCATATAATTTTTAATATAATTACTATTATAACAATCAACAAATTATATTAAAATAATTTATGATTAAATGATAGTATAAATATATTTTGTGTGTGTATATATATATATATATATATATTATTTACTCTAAACTATAGTTTTAAATAGTGGGTAGTGGCCAGTAGTAGTCGATTGCAAAAATATTATAATGGTATAGTGGGTAATAGTAAAATCACTATTGTGAAGTCCATAAAAATACTTATAATAAATTATATCACATATATAAATGTTATAAGATAAGAAATCATCCAAAATAGGAGGAAATGAAGAATGAAAAGTATAATACTACATATTCAAAACAAGCATTCAAGGAATATAAAGGAAGCAACATACTAATTCATTGAAAGTAACTAAATTAATAACATTCTAGGAACACAAAGGATCCAAGTAGAGTCAAATACAAATTTTTAGTGGCTCTTTCAAAGTCAAGAAAGAAAAGAACTAATCAAAATCATCATCAAACATTTCTTCAAAATCTTCTTCTTGTCCACCCTCGCTTTCTTCACTAGTATTAAGTTTGTAGATCTGTTTATCCCAATCTTCTATGTCTTCGTTATCACCTTCTTCAATTTGTTCAACTTCAGCTCGTATTCTCCTAAAGCTTGATGGCATAGAAGCAGCTTCCTCTGAATCTAGTATGCTACCTAGTGTAAGTTATAGGCTCATTAACCGCAGTTACATTAGCAACATCTCCCCAAGTCAAGGTATCATCATAAAAAACGAATTCATTTTCTGCATCTTCACCCATTTCTCCCACCAGCCATTCATTATTGTCATCAATATCTTTTAGGACAATGGGATCAATCAAATCACGACTCTCAACATGTTCTTTAAGAGCTTGACTATACTTACTAAAGACTAAGTCTTACAACCTTTGATGCTCAAGTCTGCTTCTCTTCTTAGAATGAATCTAGTTTACAATTTCCAATAAAGAATATTAGTTTCACAATCATGATATGAAACTATACAAACAAAAATCATTTAACAAATACTTACATGTTCAAAGTACTCCAATTACGCTTACATCCTGATGAGCTACAAGTTAAGCCCAACACTCTAACAGTAAGGTTTCACAAATTTGGAACATGTGCTCCATACGACTTCCACCATTGAGTTGTGATGCAAATTGCAACAACTTGTTAAATAAAATCTTAAAGTGATCAAATAAATGTGCTTTTACTTACCAGAAGCGATCTTATTCATTTGCCTTATTGTTGCATTCATACCAAAAAGGCCTTCAGCACTCCTATATTTTTCCAATTGTCCATGTATCTTGTCCATCTCTTCCTCATTTGCACTTAGCTTGACAATGCATTTATATAGTCCAGCTATCAATTCAACATCATCATCAATCTTTGGATTGGCATAAAAGTATTCAGGGTTTAGATAATGGCCTGCAACATGTAATGGATGATGAAGTTGGTAGTCTCATCTTCTATGAATTATAGCAAAGACATCCATGTATTTATCTTCATTTCCATTGAAAGATTTTTGAATTGCTTCCTTGGCCCTATCCATTGCTTCATATATATATCTCGTTGCGGGCCTTCTTTCATTATCAACAAGTCTAAGCACTCACACAAGAGGCCTCATAACCTTTAAAGAATAAATAACATCATTCCAAAATGATGGCATAAGTACAATGTCAGTTGCCCTTTTTCCCTTAGGGTCTTTTGCTATATTTGATTTCAGCTAATCTTCTAATGTGAACATCTTTCTAAGATTATTTTTTTTGTTTTTGAACCCTTTGCAATGTGAGGAATGTTGTAGCAAATCTTGTCATCCCATGCCTAACTAATTCAGTCTTGCTTGTATACTTCCTCATTGTGTTCAATGTCAATGTGTGATTATAGATGAATCCAACAAGCTTGATGCCTTTTTGTATTGCTTTTTTAACTCTTAATTTTTCCAATATCTTCAAGCATCAAATCCAAACAATGTACAGCACATGGAGTCCAAAACAAATGTTCTCTCCTGGTTTGTAACAATTTGTCAGCCAATACATAATTGCTTCCATTGTCGGTCACCACTTGAACAACATTTTTCTCCCCGATCTATTCAACAAAATTATCTAAAAGCTCAAATAATTTTGCTCCATTCTTGACATAAGAAGAAACACCAATGCTCTTCACAAACATATAACTAAATGGAGAATTCACCAAGAAATTTATCAATATCATATTCTTTCTATCAGTCCATCCATCTGACATAATGCAACATCCATAGTTGCTCTTTGTACCTCATGATCTTTTAATAAATCCTTGGTGTAATCCAATTCCTTCTTAAGTAGAGGAACTCTACACTCATAATAACTCGGGAGCTTTAGACTTGAACCATAATTCCCAATTGCTTCAACCATATACTTGAAGCTTTTTGAACGTACAACATTGAAAGGTAGTTCATTCGTACACAAAAATCTTTCAATGCATTGAATAGTTCTGGCCCTTGCTTCTTTATCACGAGCATAATTTATGCTTGTTTGTCTCTTTCCTTTTCCTACTTTAATGCTTATTTCTGGTTTCTTAAAAAACAAATCCAAGGGGCCTTTAACTCTCTTGGCAGCAACAGTATTACCAGTAGAGACTTCACTTGAAGCTGTCTCATTCCTTTTCACACTTTTGATGTGTTGAATCTCTTGCACCTCTTCTAACATATCACCATCTTCCTGTATATCAACATTATATGCAACCTTTTTAACAAGCTTTTGCATATAAGCAACTTTCATAGTCTTCTTAATTTCGGGTGACATTTTTCTATAAGGACCCACATCTCCCTTCAACCCAATCTGGTGTCTTTTGGCTCTTGTGATGCCACCCGTTGTAACTTTCCCACAAAAATCACATGTTACATATCTCTTGTTGTTGATATCTATTAAACTATTCCACTGTCATGCCATATCAAGATTTTCACCAATGGGTTTTACCAATCCGCAAGAACCCACAGAAGTTGGACTGTTTTATGATGTCATGTAACAATTGGGGGTTGCTGTTACAGAAAAAAGAAGAGGGGGCTGCAGGCTGCTGCGGTGAAGGCTGAAAGAAGAAGAACATGGAGGGGGGAAAAAGAGTGAAAATGATGAGGGAAAGAAGAGTGAAAATGAAGAGGGGATTGCTGCAATGAAGTCTGAAATAAGAAGAAGAAGTAGACAAGTGTTGCGTGAAATGTGAGAAAAGAGGAAGGGAATGTATTGGAAAATGACAGAGGGAGGGAGAAACCTCATGCAAATGACGAGGGAGGGAGGGAAAAACTCCTTTATCAGTAAAAAAAAAAAGAAGTAAAAGTCTAGACTACCCTCACTTATTATGGGCTTTTATCCTTTTACCCTTAAATTACATTTCATTTTCAAAAGACTGCCCCCGATAGCACTGAAGCTTTGCAACTCGTCTTCTTTTCCATGGAGCAGCATGATAGCGCTGCAAGAGCTACCAATCGCACCGTCGCTACCGATCGCTACAAGAAAATGTTGCGTTGCAACACAAAAGTAGCGGCTGGGTACCGCAACCCGCGACTGATGCGCAATAGCGCACTAAAGCGGCGCTATTTTAATCATAGCTCTAAACATATATATTTTTATATTATTTCATTGAATTTTATCCTATTCCATTAATGTAAATATAATTGGAGTCAATTCAACTAATAAATTGTTGGTTTGAGTGATATTGAATTTACTCCTTTTAAATAAGGTATCAGATTTAATGAAAAATACTTTACATCAATATTATCATGACTCAAAAGTCCAAAACTTGAGCTAATTAAACAAGAATATTTTATGGTGCTTGAATTGGTTAAATGCTATGAAGATCAAAGAAGTTTGTGCAGATTACCTTTGGCCATTCATAAGTTAGAAGCACAACAATGTTCTCTCATGAATAACTTCCTAATGCTTCCAATTTTGTAGGAGGCGAGGAGATAACAAAAAATAATCACACCTCAATTATAATGAGTCTTGATTTTGGCTAATTATTGTTCTTAACATTGTTGACAGAAAAGATAATGACTAGCATTGTGATTAAACCTGTCTATTCATTTATAAAAATAAAGCTGAGATGAATGACTAGTTAGTAATATTGAATTATGGTCTGATTAACTTAATCCTTGTATCAATTGTCTGTCATAAACTTGTAACAGATAGACACAATAAGTTATTGAGTAAATTACACATGTCTCCCCTGAGGTTTATAAAAATTACACGTTTCTCCTCTATTTTGAGACCTAACAATTACACCTTTTTTTTAATCTATTTAAGTGATTGTGAATAATAAAAATAATATAAATCAAAATTCATTTATGCATTTTTCTATTCCATTCTTATCCTTTCATTGTAACAAAAAAAAAATAACATTGTGTAACCCTTGTCATATGATTATGAAAACGCACACCCATTCTCTATCCATGAAACACACTTTCACCCTCTTTTGCAGCATGGAATGCACTCTCACCCTCTCTATGGCATGAAACACACATTCTTGCAACGACTACATCACCCACTACACATTCTCCATCGCCTCCACCTTCTTTTTCATCGCCTCCTTCCTCCCTTTGTCGCCTCCTCTGCTACCTTTACCTGCAATGTCACTTAGGAAGGGTTGACATTGGATAGGGTTCACAAAAGAGAGGTGTTTGGACGATTGTGGTTTGAAGCACGATTGTTGGGGTTCTCTAGTTGCAAGGGTCACAATTTGTGGTTGAAGGAGGGTCGCATTTTCTAGACTTGTGCAAAGCATTGAAGCATGAAGGAGTTACATTCTTTGGACTTGTCTTCTCTAGACTTTTGCAGACAGGTAATTGTAACCTTATATTGAGGAATCTTTATTGTTTTTTTTCAAATTGTTTATAAACCAAATAAGGGTTTTGTGTGGGGGGGGGGGGGGACAATTTCATTATATAGCTCTATGTTGTGGAACCATATTGGCCCATATGGTATAGACAATTTTGACCCTTAATTGTGCATACAATAGACCACTTTAGCCTTAAAATCCATGTTTGAGATGAGTCTAATCCCTTGTCCTTTTTGTGTTTTTGGACCACTATGAAGGAGATGGACAAGTTGCCTTATATTCGTCCCACCCCAGGAAATGTGGACTTTTTGGTCCACTATATGTAGCTTTCCGATGAACTTATTAGTGTGAATGAAGTTGAGAAACAACCTGTTAATTTGCTTGTTAATGAAGATGGTGGACTTGGATCCAAAACTGTCAATGTACCTGTTAAGAGGTTGAAAATAGGAGTTAATGATGTTGTTACCGATGAAGTTTATGTTAGTGATGGGGACATGACCTATAATGGAGTTAATGCTAGTAGTAAGTCACCCAAAGATGAAAATGTGACATTGAAGATGATGCTGATTTGAGTATGGTAATGAGAGTGATAAATTAAGTGAATTTGAGGAAAATGTTGATGTAATAGGTGAAGTGCATTCAAATGATAATATAAATGAAATATACGTCGGGAGAGGTATTTTAGGGAAACCTTTTGAGAGGCAACTACATGGAAATATCAAGTTTGTAAAAGGACAATTGTTCTTGAATGTATATCATTTTAGGGAAATCTAGAGTGATTTTGCTATTCAAGAAGGATATGAGTTACATAAAGTTAAAAATAATTCATTAAGAGAGACTTATCAATGTAATGCTAAAGGATGTACCTGAAGGATCCATGCATCCCCCACCCTAGATAAAATAACTTACCAAATCAAGTCATATTATGGTAAATACTTTTGTGTTCAAACAACAAAGAACTTTGAGGCAACATCCACGTGGATTGAAAAGAAGCTTGAGAGCTTGATTCTCACAAATCCAAATATTAGCTATTCAACAATAAAGCAAGCGTTGCTTGACAACTATGGAGTTGAACCAAAAAATCGAATGCAAATGTATCGTGCCAAGAATAAGGTCCACCAAACTACTAGATGGGTACACTCTTTATCTTACAATATTTTGTCTCCTTGGGCATGTGTAGTTCTAAAAACAAATAAGGAGAGTTTAGTAGAGTTTAAACTAGAACCTAGGGTTGGCATGAATCCTACATTTAAGGGGATTTTTGTTTGTCTGGATGCCATGAAAAAAGGATTTGTAAGAGGGTGCAAGCCTTGTTTTGGTATTGATGGTTGTCATTTGAAGGGGTCATTTGGATGGGTATTATTATCTGTTAGGCTTGATGGGAATAAGGGTATGTTCCCCATAGCATTTGTAATGGTGGAGATTGAAAATACAAGTTCGTAGAACTTTTTCTGACTTTGTTAAGAAAATTATTGCAATCAACTCCTAAATGAAAGGATGACTTTGTTACTATCATGTCAAATCAACAAAAGGTATGTGACATTGACAATTGTTTTATATCCAATGTTATTAATGATTATTTTTGTGTGTTTCAGGGTCTTTTCCGAGCTATAACAGAAACTTTTCCATATGCAAGACACATGTCACTTAAACTATTTTATGATTATTGCATGCTAGTTTTTTTCTTCTTCTTTAAATGATTACATGATTTTAAATTATTTTATGATTTAACATGTAGATTTTGTTGTAATCACATTTTGAACCATTTTAAGACTAGGTTCAAATCTCTTTAGTTGATTTGCTAATTTTGGGCATGTGTCATGACATACACTGAGGCCAACTTTGATAAAGCATTGAATGTTTTGAGAAAAAACAATAGTAAGGTTGTTGATTGGTTGTTGGTTGAAGATGGACCAAAAACAATGTGAGTGAGGTACACATATCACCCTCTATGTAGGAGTGATCATGTCACAAACAACATTTTTGAAGTATTTAATGCTTGACTAGGTGATGATTGAAAGAAAATAATATTTTTCATGCTTTAGTCTATAGTTTGTAGGCTCATGTTTTAGTATTTAATGTTATATTTTGAAAAACACTTTACTTATGCACAAGTTGACTTTTTTTATTTTATGTGGAAGAAACCAAGTATTATTACACATGTGCAAGGGCTGATTTTTTATTCAAAACTAGCTTGTTCTAATTATATATTGTGCAATTTCTATTTTTTGACTTTGAATATTTAGTGTAGGATTGTTTTTTAGAACAACCTTGTTCTTACTACATATTGAGCAACTTGATGGATCAATTTGTAAGAACCATGATATTATATTGATAAAGTTTCTAATTTCATTGAATATTGGTAGATATCCTTTGATTTTGAACTAATTAAATCTTGTAAGTTTATTTTATTCCATGTGGTGCCTTATTTTTGGATTGAGTGAATTTTGAAAAAGGCTTTACGATTATATATAGAAAGAGTTTCATGTGGTGCTTTAATTCTTTGCATATGTGATTAATTTGTCAATCAAAATAAGTATTTGTGTGTATTCCTCATATTTTACCAGTTGTATGATAGTCAGGGAAGCCAAGAAATAGATGTTTTATTCTCTTCAAATAGTAACACAATTATATACTTACTGTCATGTCAATTGTTAAATTGAATAACCATTAACGAAAACAATTAACTATCAATAAAGGATTGCCTAAACTTAGTTAAAAATGATTAATAAGGACCATCTAACACTTCAAGGTTCAACTACATACTCTTACCTAGTCACTTAAATATAGTTGCAATAATAACAATGCCAAGAACAATTACAATTAAAAATGTGAAAGTAATCGCATTGTTCTTCAACCATTCAAAAAGTAACTTTCACAACTTTGAAATTGGTCTTCATTTTTGCAATTTCCCTCTTCAAATCTTCAATGTCCAACATAAATTTATCATACTCATCTTCAATATCCTTTTCACACCAATCAAAGTAATCACATATGGCCACTTACACTTGAAGCTTCATTTCGACATTTTGTCGAACACCTTACCTACAACATAACATAACAAGTTTTATAAGCATTTCTTATGTCAATCCAACAGATTTCATCATTCACATTTGAAAATAACAAAACAAAGGAAAAAGAAGAAGAAGGAGAAAACAGACTGTTAAACAAACAATAACACAAAACAAATTGGGAAAACAAAAACCTATGAAGCTTTTCTCAGACGAAAAATGTGTAAAGGAAATCAGAAAAAAAAAAAAATACCAATTTCAAGTCTAACATCACAAGTCACAAACATCCACTACAAGTCTTTGGTGAAACGATCCCTTTCGACATCAAACAAAACCCTCCATAAATGATAATAGCAGTGTTATGTTCTTGTCTGATTTAACATAAGATGTTATCAAGTTGAAGGATAGCATAGTTTGGGAATCAAAATTCATTAAAATGTCATGTGAAAAACACATTTTTCCCTTATGTTAAAAGGTTTAACTAAGTTAATGGGTTAGTGGATGCACTGTGTAACATTTTCTTATCAATAAGGGGGTTTTGGTAGATATTAAAAACGGAGGAGAGACATGTGTAATTTTTTTACAAATTTCAAGAGAAACATATGTAATTTAGTCTATATTATTATATGATAGAATTTAAACTAAATTTGTTTGATGCATGATTTCTTAGCCAGAACTGTAATTTGTGAAACTAGAGTATTTAATTAGATTGATTTGTTTCTTTTTCTTTTTAGTTTTTACATTGTTAAATTTTTGCAATCGAAGTTGGTGAATCATCTCGTATAGCTTAAGGACTTTCAAGAAAAATATTAGCTTCAACCCTTTTGCTTAGAAGTTTAATTTAATGTTTATATATGTTTAGTAAAGTAATTTAACTCATAAGTATATCTTTAAGTGTTGTCTAAACCATAAGTGAGTCATTTCTACCCAATTCACTTAAATTCTTAACTCAAAAAAACAAAGTAATTTCGCACATAAGCATCACAATGATGTGATTTTTCTCCAGCATTTGGACTTGTCCTTTAACACATTATTTTAACATGTTAATATTAACTCCATTCGATGTAAATATTAATTTTAATTATATAATATTATAAAATTAATAAAATTAACAAATAATGATTGACACAATAATAATTTGTATTCTTATTTCTACCAATATGATGAATTTAAATAATATAAAATAAATAAATAAATTCCTGCATGGCCATAGTTTTTCTTCAACCATCAAAATCTCTAACCAGACCACCTTAAATGCTACACTCTTGTCATGTCATCTTTCATTCTCTCAATTGAAAATCCTATTCTCAATGGCTAGAGGTCTCTTCCACTTGTGCACACGCAAGAGAACCCTCTCAAAGCTTCAAGCTCTTCTCTTCAACAACCACCACTCCCAATTCCACACTTTTCAAAACCCGGTTTCCCCAATTTCGACCCGTTTCTCGAACCCTCTCCTTCGCCCCCGATTCTCCCAAAGTTCAAGACTTTCCGGCGAAAGATTCCGCCCCACCAGGCCGTTTTCCGCCGCCGTCGGCGAGGGCGGCGCCATCGAGACGCGGGAAGGCGAGTTCGACGCAGATTCCGGTAAGGAAATTGATTTTGAGCTTGGAAAGGAGGTTGTTGATAGTGTTCATGGTTTTTCTGAACATGGGGTTGTTGCAAATGATGATAGTTATGAGTGCAATTTAGAGATTGATGATTCTGTAGGGTGTAGTACTATTAGTAGTGGTGGTGATGGTGGTAGTGGAAGTGATAATAACAATGAGTTAGGGAAGAAGAATGAGGAATTTATGCACGTGGCATCGCGTGACCCGGTCGAATTGTACCGCGAAATGTGTAGTGTGGAATGGGGTCCAAGGCTGGACAGAACAGAGGTGGAGGTGCTGCTGGAAGTGTGCCATTGGTTTGCCAAATCAGGTTGGGCATCCAATCAGGCCCTTGCTATTTACATTGGTATGTCATTTTTCCCCACTGCAGCACACAAGTTCCACAACTTTCTCAAAAAGAAGTGCCCCGCCAATGTTGCCAAATACCTGGTATATCTTGGACCGAGTGATGAGGCCATGAGGTTTTTGTTTCCTATATTTGTTGAGTTTTGTTTGGAGAATTTTCCTGATGAGATCAAGAGGTTCAGGAGTATGGTTGAGTCGGCTGACCTCACGAAGCCTCACACTTGGTTTCCGTTTGCACGGGCGATGAAAAGGAAGATAATTTATCATTGTGGGCCGACGAATAGTGGGAAGACTTATAATGCTCTGCAGCGGTTTATGGAGGCAAAGTCGGGGATTTATTGCAGTCCGCTTAGGTTGTTGGCGATGGAAGTTTTTGACAAGGTTAATGCGAAGGGGATTTACTGTAGCCTGTTAACCGGACAAGAAAGGAAGCGCGTGCCATTTTCAAATCATGTTGCTTGCACTGTGGAAATGGCATCAGCACAGGAATTGTATGAAGTGGCCGTTATTGATGAGATTCAGATGATGGCAGATTCGAATAGGGGGTATGCATGGACAAGGGCTCTCCTTGGGTTGAAGGCTGACGAGATACATTTGTGCGGTGATCCTAGTGTTTTGGATATTGTCAGGAAGATCTGTCAAGACACTGGAGATGAGTTGTGTGAGCAACATTATGAGAGGTTCAAACCGTTGGTGGTCGAAGCAAAGACCCTGCTTGGAAATTTTGAAAATATTCGGTCTGGGGATTGTGTAGTTGCATTTTCTAGGAGAGAGATATTTGAGGTTAAATTGGCCATTGAGAAACAGACTAAACACCGCTGTTGTGTTATATATGGTGCTCTGCCACCTGAAACTCGTAGACAGCAGGCTAGTTTGTTCAATGATCAAAGTAATGAATATGATGTTCTGG
>PYAF01001073.1:146228-174103 GCA_007407185.1 Glycine tomentella | reverse complement strand
TAAGCAAATTGCAGGAAGAGCTGGTCGGAGAGGATGCCTTTATCCTGATGGACTCGCCACAACCTTGCATTTAGATGATTTGGACTACTTGATTGAGTGTTTGAAACAACCTTTTGATGATGTAAAAAAAGTAGGCCTTTTTCCATTTTACGAGCAGGTTGAATTGTTTTCTGGGCAACTTCCAGATTTGACATTCACCAAGATTTTAGAAAATTTTGGTGAAAATTGCCGTTTGGATGGGTCATACTTCTTGTGTCACTATAATCACATCAAAAAGATTGCTAATATGTTAGAGAAGGTCCAGGGATTATCTCTAAAAGATCGTTTTAACTTCTGTTTTGCTCCTGTTAATGTTAGAGACCCAAAAGCTATGTACCATTTGCTTAGATATGCCACATCATTTGGTCAAAAGCTTCCTGTAAATGTAGCTATGGGCATGCCAAGAAGTTCTGCTCGAAATGATGCAGAACTCCTGGACCTTGAGACTAGGCATCAGGTATTATCTATGTATTTGTGGTTGTCAAACCACTTTGATCAGGAGACATTTCCATATGTGAAGAAAGTTGAGGCAATGGCTTCATGCATTGCTGACTTACTGGGTCAATCTCTTGTCAAAGCTAATTGGAAACCTGAATCAAGGATTAAAGGGAGACCAAAAACTGAAAAAAGTGAAGGGGGGCAACTAGAAACAAGGAGTGAAGTTGAATTACAAACTGAAAAAAGGGAAATGGGCTATTCAAGGCCACAATTGCTTTTAAAATTATTTGAGAAGTAAGTGTCCCTGGATGTATCTACCTTCTTTATCCAAGGGTTCATTTAATTTCACTAAATGTTGAATGCAAAGATCTCTTGTTTGCTAGCAAACTTCTGTTGTTTTTACCGTTTAAGTCTATGGCTTCTTTATCTATGTGAAAACTCCCTGGCTGGTTATGGTGTTGTGTCTGTATATCTGTTGGCTCATCTTTGTGGAATAAGATTTATGGTTGTTGAAAACATTAGGGGGGTAAAGTTCTACTGTTAAAGATAGTTCATGGGAAATATTTTAGTGTTATTTTTTCTATATTTTTGACATTTAGGAAAAAGAATTGGGTGGGGTGGTTGTTTGGTAAAGAGGATCAATATCATGGAGGGAGAAATGCTGGCAACACACTCTCTATCATTGGTTTATTTTGTAAAAGGTCAAATTAGTCATGTCTAATAAATCGATCACTTTTTAAAGCAGGTATTCTATAATTACACTTTTGGGTTAAAGTTTGAACTGAAATTAAAAAATGGACCAATAATGAAGAGTGTATTGCTAACATCTCTCTCATTATAGAGTTGGTGAGGTGAACACTGTTGTTAATTTGTGGGGCTATTGTACTGGTGATAGACTTTTATTCTAAAATAGGAAATCAGAATGGCCCGAGTGGATAAAGAAATAATTACTTTGGAAGTCTCAAGTTTCTGATTTATCGGACATTAGTTAAGAGTCTATCTGATTTATCGGAGTTGTCTAAAATAAATAAAACTGACTGGCGCTTTTTTCCTCACATGACCTCTACTTTTCTGAATTGTAAATGTGTTCACGATTCATAGTTTTTTATATGGTCTAGTATTCCTTTTTCTGTCTTTTTATCTTTCTCATGATCTTTACTAGTTATTTTTTGTTTTTCAGGAAACGGCATGAAAAATCCTTACTGCTTGATCATTCAAAGGAAGTGGCTGCGTAATATGATGACTTTGGAGGTAGTTCTGCTAATATTCTCACTTCTGTTGGGGACGTAGATTTCGGATTTATTTTCTGTGATAAGTACCATGTGATGTTCTGCTTACTACTACCTTAACGTCGAGTTTCTAGGAAAGTCGGATAATAAAAGAATATCGTGTGATGTTTCGCTTGTAGTTTTTTTTTCTTTCAATTCTATGAATGGTTGCTGTACTAGTTCCTTTAATCTGTAAATTATTTCACTCAACGAACCATAACTTTGATGGGAGTTTCATCTTTGTTGTGCAGGTAATTTATCAACGACCACACTGCAACATAACAACTCATACCAGGGCTTTCAATAAATTCACAAGTTATTAGCCAAAGCTGTGGTTAGACCTTGTTGGCACAGCACTGCACCTGACCTCAAAAGAAAGAGAAATTAAAGACCGCATTAGGAATGAAGGATAGTGACTCTATAGAGAGAAAAACCAACTATGGATCATGCATTTTGCATCCTGTTTATGCAGATAAACCAAATTGGGGCATTTGAGGTGCTGCAAGTGTTCTGTTTTGTACTCAAATCAAATGTAGCCTTAGAAATTTTGCTGAATTATTTTCTACAGGGTTGAATGTTTTAGGCTCCCTTGTTCTTATTACGCTTTGGTTATGAACTTGAGGACTTGAGGATGTGAAACGGGTAATGGCTAAGACGACCTAGGATATAATTTGTTAAGAAATAGTTAATTCTGTTGCTCTAACTTAGATATAAACATGTGTCACACTTCTAGTTCCATGTAATAATCTACTTTACCAATATCAGAAACATTGAAGTATTGTCTTGAGATGGATTTGAGAAAGTAGAGTTTATAAATAATAAAGATTATGGATTTTTAGTTCATGTTATAAGGAGGTGTGTAAAACTGGAGTGGAGAAGTTCTGATTTCTGCAGCTTAACAATGAACAAATATCTCAACCGTAATTTCCTTATAAGAATTGATATTGGAAAAAGACTATTGATACCTTAACCTATTTCTTTGGGTCCGTAGTTACGCTTTCATCGTGAGGTATTTGTTTGGTTTAATTATATAATTAGTTCCTTAATTATATTTTAAGATTTAATTTGGTTTCTCAATTATTAAAAGATTTAATTTAGTCTCTCAATTGTTTAAAATCAAACAATTATACATTTTGTCATATTCGTTAATTATTTGATGAAAATCAATACTCTTTGCATTACTTGACTATTGTAAAATGTTGTATTTTTTAAATCGATTGTTTGATAATTGATGTAAAAAATATTGATTTCCACAAGATCTAATAGAAAGGGTATAATTATTTCATTTTAAATAATCAAGAGACTAAATTAAATCTTAAAATATAATTAAAAGACCAATTGTCTAATTAAGTCTTTTTGTTTTCTCATTTGTTCGTGATTTTGTCTTTTGTGGTATCTTAGTTTTAGTCAAATGTGTTTAAAACATTTTTGGGAAGAAATAAAACAGACCGAGAAGAAATGTGGAGGTTTTACATGGTCAACATGTATTACTTGTTATTTGTAGGTAATGCAGACTAAAAAGAAAAAAATTAAGTACCTCATTACCCAGAGGTTCCGTACTATGCGTAGTAAGGAGGAGAGATATTGTACGCAATTTTACCCTTTCATATGCAAAAAGATTGTTTCCAAATTCGAACTCATGACCAACAAGTCACCAAGACATAATTTTAACGTGTTAGGGCTCGCTATTAAATGAAATTTTCAAGTTAGGAAGAGAAAGAGACACGGGAGTTGTGGGATCCAACCGAAAAATTGTAGTGACATGAGAGACACGCAGATAATAGGTTGATGACAATTGCTTTCCAAAATTTAATTCGAGGTCGTTATCTTCTATACAAAATTGTTTGCAAGAGTTTTTCTTTTCTTTTGAATTTAAGCATCAAGATAAACACCAAAGATAGGAAGTTATAAAACAGTCAATAGCCACGAGGGGAATGTGCATCTCAAAAACAATAACCATTACAATATAGTTACAACTGTTGCATAATCATCATCACTCTAGGAAAATTGTAGAGTCATTTCAAAATTTGCTTAAGGCTCCCATAAACGGCCTTAGTGTAAATTACAACTAGTATACAAATCCTAGCCAAGAAGAAAATACGGATTAAAACTATCCCAGATAGAGCAATTTCCCATCTCAGGGAACAAGCTGTTAGCAACATCACCGGCCATTTTCTCATGTGATTGTATGACTAACTTAAATAGATTAGAAATTAAAGGGTTTCTAAGAAATGGATTGACGGCTCTTCCGAGAACAACTACATCAGATAGAAGTGGTTTGGCATCATTATTGCCAGATACAAGGAAAATGCAATTAGAAAGAGCAAAAAAACCGAGTAAATTTGCATATACTGGCAAAAATGCATCTTTATGGTTACCCACGCCTCCTATCCAATCATTTCCTTCCTGCTTCCCAATATGGTCTTCAGCATATGCCACCAATTGATGGGAAAATCTAGCTCTCCAGCTATGTAAATAGCTCCTGAATTCATCTTTGTCAGCCCATGACTTTAAAATAGGTAACTTTTCTATGTTGGAGCAACAAATTTGGCTGATCAACAGCTTCTCTTCATAATGATTGTCAATCTCCTTGTCAAAAACCCGTCTCACAAGATCTCCTTGGGGTGCTACACAGCTTTCAGCGCGTAATACCCACTGACAAAGGTAATCAAAGTAATCAATCCAGTGACCAAAAATGGAAGAGAGATGATCAAAACAGAATCTTATCACTCTATCTACTTGGATTGGAACCGACCCAGTAGTAAGATTGCTTCTAGTTTTTTCTGTGGTAAAACACTGCTGAACATCGGAGGAAAGCCTCAATCTAACTGAGTCATCTTCATCTTCCAAAAGCTTGATGCATGAGAACCATGCATCTAGTACCTGATGAGCACACAAATTCACAGCTTCATTTTTCACAAAACAAGAAGATGAAGTGCCCAAGGGAATCTGGTTATTCAAAACGAAGGAGCCAAGGAGCCCAGCCTGCTCAAGCAAACCAGATGCTATCAGAGATTCCGCTGCTGCTTGGCGCATACTTGCTGGTTCAGATGATGAACTACGTTGTTTAATCATGTTACAGAAAAAAACAATGCAGTCAAACAACCAACCTAACATTTCCTCCTGATTAATTTTACCACATACTGAAAACTCTATTCTTTCATTTGACAGAATAGAACTTGCAAACAACATTGTTATTCTCTTGGTGCATACTCCCAGACAGTGAACAAGGGTCTCTTGGGTCTTTGCATGTCTTGTTTGCTTGTACAAGGAAACTATTTCATTCCAAAATTGGAACACAGAGTCAAAGTCCATTTCACCAACATAATTTGTACCCGTGCACTTGTCATGGCTAGCCTTTTCAAACTGCAGCAAATTCCAAGCTACAAGGATCCTCAGAATGTTATATTTACATTTGTGGTTCTTCTCTGATGCCAACATCTTCACTAAGGTTCCGTTAAGGTTAGTTTTTGCCCAGAGTTCAACCGCCCTGATGTCATTATGGAAAAGATCATAGACCTTACCACAGGGTTCAGATGCTTTCAGTAACTTCAGCAACCACTTCAATGTTGCAAGTCTAACTTCATATAATGAATCTGACAAGCAGCAAATCAACCTATCCAAAAGACTAAGAGATGTGTTCCCTATTTCATGTTCAGGCAATGATTCTGAAGTAGGAAGAGAATGTCTCACTGGTAAATGGATTATCTCTTCCTCATCTATAGATGCTTGAAAAAAACATCCAAAATAGAAAATCGCTGCTTGCTCACGAAGTTCAGCTATGGTTGGATCATAATATGATGACCCATATGATTCTACATCTAAGCATTCTGTTGACAACTCCAAAAGTAGCTTTGAAATGGAATAGAAATGTTTAGTGATTTGGCATGTTCTTGCAATATTGAGCATTTGATCCAGAACTCTCAAGAATGTTTCATTGAGGATAGGGCACTGACAATGTGTAGGCCTTGCAATCCATGACCGAAGTAGAAGAATTTGGATCAACTCACCAATGATATGATCTTTCTTTGAGTTATCAGCAAGATTTTTACAATTTATATCCAGCAAAGCACTCAATTGCAAGAGAATTCCATGAATGAAGTTGAAGGAAATTGGGAAATTAGTTGATTTGACTAGTTTATCTACACAGGGCAAGTCGGATGCAATATTGAAAAGGACTGATGGCAATTTCTCATTTGATACTATACTGGTCAGAGCTCTAGATGCAAGAACACGAACACGTAAATTGCTTTGTGTTGAGCACCTTCTAATCCAAGGCATGAAAAGGAAAGGGTCTAGCTCATCTCCTGTCTCACCAGCAATTGATGAAGGTTTAAGCCTAGATAAAAGAATCAGAATAGGGTACAAGCTTGGATGCAGATTATTTCCACGGATAGATTCTAAATCTCCTGAAGATGCACAACCCAGAAACTCTGTTGCAACTTGTAGTTCATTGAATAGAAATGAATGAAGTGACGGATACCTGGGTCCAAAAGAAATATTAAAAAGTCAATAGTCATTAACTGTTCACACTATCTCCAAACATTCAAACTCATAACAGACAGTGCAATCTAGAACTATTGAAAGTACATGTGAAGTTAGATTAAGACAATGGGCCCATAGGCTGCTGCATGCAACTCATGATTTCATAAAAAATTGAAAATGTTTCCAAAAGCAGTTTCAACTTTGAAATGATACAAACATCATTAGTGGACAGTTTGAAGGAAGATCACAACTGTTGCAACATTCCATTTGAAGGATCAAGGATGTTACTTACATGCATTTTACTTCTCTGCAACATAAATTTCATGGACAAATGCCCAGTGAATCATTTCCAAAAATCATCTAATCATATCTATACTTATCAACAGGTAATGTGCAGATTAAAGCAATGTCAGAAACCAGTGAACTTATGGCACCTTCAGAAAGAGTGATATAATAATAAATTTATGATTATGCCAGACATACGATGTCCCCAACATGGAGATGTCCCAATATTTGAAATTCATTCAGTAAGCCTGTGCACACTTATCAGTAAGCATATCAATGTGCCAAATATTGCCAAAGATCAAAAGCTCTCAAAAGCTTGGGTTACTAGGTGAAAGCCTGACAATGGTTTATAACTCTTAACAATTATCATAAAAAGATTAAGATACAGCTTACTAATCTTAGATGATAAGAACCTTTCTATAGAAAGTCCTTCTTATACGTCCTTGGAGTTTATTCTCAGATCCCTTTCCATCTCCACAACTCAGATCAATGCATGATTTTATCCTCAAAATATCAGGACGTACTTTTACCTACAGCTTTTGCCCAAATTCATTAATTCCACCCTAATGTATAATAAGAGAATTTACTTACAATATATGTTTGGTCGCAAGACTTTGAAGGGATAAAGCCTGATTCCATTCCATCTATTTTTCTACCTTTTATTCTCTTCCATTGGTGGTTTCGGTCTCAAATTCTTAATACCTTCTTGATTGAATATACTTTCTATGCAAGTATATAATATTATTAATCAAACTTTTGTATGCACTTAACAAAGTAAAAAATCAGTTTACTTAAATATATCAAAAAATGTGTAAAGCACAGAAGTGCGCGAGGGTCATACTTCAACTATGGGAACATAACTGTAGACCTAACAAGTACGTATGTATGATTTAAAAAACTTATAATGAGGATAATCAGACCAAGTATGTTCCCTGAAATTGAAACCACTTGAATTACAGGAGCTTAAAAGACTCATCTTTAAAGTTTTCCCATACAACACTCTTCAGTATCATTTGCCGGAAATGGACATACTTGCTGGAAATGGAGGTGCGCTTTACCAGCACAGCTGTTTAGTCCAGTGTTCATTCTCAACTTCTCATGACACAGAGTGGGTCTCGTAATAGAAAGCATATCTCTCAAATAAAGACTGAAATACCAAAAGTATAATAGGACCAGTGTCCCATAAAACAAGGGGATTTTCCCTCTGTCAACAGAGCGACCCCAATGGCTGTAATTATGGGATGCCAGTCATGACTCCCACTAAACAAAAACATGCTTCACTACAAAGTCTGCAATAGCGGCCAGAGGCAACACCACTACAGCGCACTATTAACAACTATCATCACATGGCATCTACCTCAACACACTCATGGGTATGGCAAGCAGCACCAATATTAGAAGGCCCTAAAAGCTTCAGGGATACTTTCGTGAAGCAATAAACCATTTTTTAGCAATAAATTTCTTGGATTAAAAATATGAACATGTTCTACTCATATGGAATGCTTCAAAAAGCTAAAGTAATCAGATCCAATAGCCATACCTATGAAAAAATTCAAGCCCAGTTATGGCTCGTCGTGCTGATTCCCGCTTATGAATATTGAGGAATCCGATCATGCGACGAACTAAAGCAGTATAAGCCAGACAAGCACTGTTTCTAATCTCCCAGTGTGGTGAAGAGAAAGAGCGAATAGACAAAATCAAAGCCTCCGCTGAGAAACCAGATGTATCAGTAGCCAAGTTAGAGTCATTGAATGCAGCTCTCAGAACATTAAATGCATGTACTGTAGGAATGACACCTTCATCTCTGATCTTTGACAACATCTGTCTCACATTTCTTTCAGCAGACTGTGCATAATTATTTCCATTTGCTGAATCATTTGGCTTGCATGGGTCACCATTCAAGCTATTGCTTTTAGTCTGATTCAGCATTGACCCATTACCTACATCTATAAGCCACCTTAATGCCCGTGGCAGGAGCTTCTTCGGGGTGCCTTCTGGCTCTGAGAGAAACAGAGCAATAAATGCAGCAGGTATTCCCGCACTTCTTCTCAGCAAGTCATCTACTACTTGTCCTTTGGCCACAGTTCTTTGCATAAGTTGTTCCATCCAAGACTCTGTCAATCTATGAAGTCTGAAAAGGAAGATACACATCTAAGAAATGGCAAAAACATATGATTTCTGATATAATGAGTAATGACTAGGTCATAATGACAAAACCTTCCCTATTTAAATCAAACAAACATAATTCTCTTTGTATTATGTATACATGATATAGCCCAAGAATCTTCACTACATAAGCAAGTGCGTTGTACATGACAAGATCGTAAAATCAAAATTTTACAACACATTTTTCACACATCTGTGTTTTGTCTATGATGGTATAAGTGAAGAACATAGGAGTTTAAAAACCTAATTGCTTTAATATTTATCAGCAAAAAGGAAATACTTAAAAGCAATGAAAGCCACCTCCTTAGGCATTCAGTATTTGAAAGCACAAGAACAAAAATTCCATCCACTTAGACCCAGCAAAAAGTCAAGAACAGATCCAATGAAATCTCCCCTGTACGAGTTACACATATACTCCAACCAAATGCACCAAAGTATACAATATATTGCACATTGCCACAAAAATATATAAAGCGCCAGATTAATAGTTCGTTATTGGAGTTAGAATTATAAGGGTCTGGATTAAAAGGTGAGAATGCTTTATTTGATTATTTTTCAATTGCTTGGAATTGCCATTACTCATTGGGAATTATAATTCAAATTTTAAAAAGAATACCAAACATAATTTTAGAATTGCAGAGGCTTATTTTATTAAGAACTATAATTAACAATTATAATTGACTAGATGGAGATTCGAGAATGCTTTATTTAATTATTTTTTAATTGCTTACTATAGTCATGGGGAATTAGAATTCTAAGTTTAGAAAGCATAGTATTATAGTATACCAAAAATGATATGTAGAATTGCAGGGTCCACTTCCAAGATCCCATTCCAAACTCAGTACCTTGCATTATTTTTGAATAACTACATTACCAAGAAATAAAGACACAAAAGCTGTCATTATGAGCATCACAATGCCTGTAAACTTGTCATGAGATAAGGATTATGTTTATGGATTCACTTCAGTGTTGCATTCTTTAGTTAATCATGATCCTTTGTCAAATGCTTTCTATCATATGATATTTTATCCTCCCCCTAATTGGACTTTTTCAATTTTCTCTCCAATAAAAGTTCTTTTTTCCATCAAAATCTAAAATAAATAACAGATCAACATATAACTTCCCTTCCTGTGTTCTGAATCTCATTGCCCTCTGTAATGTGTTCTTTACACCTCAGTTTCTAAATCAACATGTAATTCTTGTTATTCTTATATGTTTAGCATAAATTGTTTATATTGTATCTATAATCTTCTGTATAGCAGTCATCCTGCTATCAGTTATGATCCCATTATAGCATTTTCGGGACAAGCGACTAATAACCCTATCAAGGATAGATAATGCTGGTATAAATAGGGGTGAGTTCTCTGTATTTTGTAATTGACTAATTGTATCACATAATTTACACGCTACATATATGTAGCCTCCTTATTGAGTATGCCTTTCTTCTCTCTTAATCCTTCTCTATTTACACTCAATAATTTCAACAATAAAATAACTTTCTTAATATGCAAAACCAATGACGCATTTCATAGAAATAAAAAAAGAATAAAAAAAATCCATATTCCATACCTTGAGTCACTTGAGCAAAGTAATCGATTGCAAAGAGCTGTAAACCCAGCCCTTGTCTTATCAATTGCACCATTATGCTTCATCTTTAAGAGGACTTCTAAAAAGTGATTCCCTATTGTTTTAAGTTGTTCCAAGTCAAGCACAGAATCAGATGAAAAGCCAGCAGTGTCAACAGAAGGCCCCTCTAACTCGGATAAATCTGAACAAGCATTACTTGGCAATGGAACCTTTCTTATAATAGTCCCCAAAAGAAGGCTCACCTGATGAACAAAACATAGTGAAACATTAGGAACAGGAAAAAAAAATGTAGACTCCATACATCACATGCTGAACAACTCTGACTTGGTTCATGATTGAAATAATCAATGCACTATAATTTGTATATATGTTTTCTTGGCTTAATTTCTACAATTATAAGCATGTAAATTTACAGTCAAGAAATAATGAATGATAAATTGAAACATTTATTCTTTATGTTTTACCCTTTAGAGAGCTAATACCCTATTATATTCCAAGGCAATTAACAATTCTTACAAACTGTTCAAGTCATGTACCTCTTTCATAGCCAGCCAGCAACCAACCATAACTATCTGATCTGACGATTGGCCATCATGGGAAGGCTTTGAATTATTATTCTCATATTCAGATGAAGGCATACGCTCGTGATCTGGTATCTCCATCAAAAGACTATCCTCATCAAGCATCTCATCCATGTCCTCAGGCAGATGCCAAGCATCTGCAGAAACCACCCATAATGCCAATGAAGTTATCCTCACTACAAGGTCTAGAAGTCTTTCCAACAAATATCTCAGCTCCGAGATGCTAGCCGATATAATGTTAGAATTCCAGTCCAATTCCTCAAAAGTATAACGTAAAGCAAGTAATACACCATGGACAAAGCTGTTCTTGCATGCTTTGGAAAGATCTTGTTCCCCATCTCTTACAGCAGCATCCAGCCAATCAATCATTGATTTCAAATACAGTATTACAGGATTCCTGAATTTATTGGACCGGTTAACTTCATTTACCAATTCAGACTTTGAGCTTAAATGGACCACCTTGAATGAATCTTCAATCAACCAACCTAGCTCCAACACATACTTCTTAAATATAAGCCGTAAAGATAGAGCTCCAGCATCACTTTCCCTTACACGTGGACTGCAAACTAATTTCATAGACGAAGCAATTAGCTTCTTCAACGTGTCTTCATTAGAAATTCCAGGTAGTGGGCTCGGAAAATGGAGTAATATGTGAAATGAGTTTTCTCTCAACCTGTCCCAACTGTCAACAATTGAGCCAACTAACAATAGAGTTGAATCAGATGAAGTCATTCCCTTACTGTAAGGATAGAGATGACTTCCTGGCGAAGAACTACTAAACTCCAAACTACTTGATGACTTGATAGACCAAACATTTATCATAATCAAGATGAGATCCATTGCCATTATTTTCCTCTTGTAAGGAGCAGAAGGATAGCATGAGAAAAATAAGAAGCCACTCAACCACCTCATAAAGTGAAAAAGATCATCTGCTCTTTTAATTGTCAAATCATTATTCCCTTTTGAAGGATAAAAAACTTCACTACCTTCATTACATTCAAGAGGGTTCCAGTTTCCTTGCTTGAATTGTCTCTCCAGGGCTGTTCGAACCCTAGAGAAGAACTTACGAAACAAGCTGCTCCACTTCATCTGAAAAGCTGAGAAGCAACACCTCATATTCAAAGGCACAGCTTCCTTCATTAGAGTGAGCTCTAAATGAGAAGGCAGACTAGCTGTCTTGGGGTTTAAGAAAAGCAACTCAGCAGCATCTACACGTAGTGACTCATCCACATGAGTCAATGCATTTACTAGCCACTGAACATGGATCATAACATTTATTCCCTTTATGCAAACAATAGCATGGCTGTCTGTTCCCAGACCAGGCTCCTTTATGTTTGCAGAAGGATTTTCAGCCCAATCAATGTCCCCTTCAACCAAAGCAAGCGACCGAGATACCTTGAGCAATGAAACTAGAATTGCAATTCTCTGTTCAAGATTCACTTTCATGTCCGCACAAACAAGCTCTGGATATTGAAATCCATTCCCACCCCCATTTGGCCCAACTGAGATGAAACTAAGCATAGGAAATATACTATCCACATCCACTTCCAGCAAAACTGGCAGGGCATAAGTATTTAAATTGGTGCGAAGTTTAGAGAATCCAGAAGCTAGCCCATACAGAACTGGGGGAAGACAATGCCCCCTATAGAGAACATACCCCCCTTCAATGCCATCACTCTCCCAGAACTCATCACGCAAACACTCAAGGAAGCACTTCAGAAAGGATGTGGCAGCGCAGCAGACATCATCATCAACATACGCCCGCATTGTCTCAAACAGCAAATCCGGGCTCATATCCAACATCTTCCTTGCTCCCAATCTCTTTGTCAGCAACGCCAAAGGAACATACCTCCCCTTACACCGCGACCCCAGTGAAAGAAGATCCGATCCAATCTTCACTAGAAATTCCTTTATTCTCTTCCCACTCTCGCAGAGGGAAAACTGAATGTCCAAGAAAAGATCAAATATCAAATGCACTTGCTTCACCGTTTGACTCAAAGGATCCTCCAAGTTATTCCAAATAATCTTAAGTATCCGCATCCCCATTTCCTCCCGAATCGGCTCATACTGCTCAGACAAATCAGTTAAATTCGACAACAACGACGTCTTAATCTGCTGCAAACAAATCTGCATCACCGTCAGCGCATGAAAATTGAAATGACTATCAACAGGATTCTCACAGTACCTACAGAGCTCAGGCAAAACCCCATCATACAACACAGTCTTAACACCACTCACACCACTAAAATGAGCATTAAGCAGGTCCCTAGAAATTGCAGTAAGAATCCCTCTTATAAGACAAAGCCTACTCAACACAGAAAGACCACAAATCCCTAAATACAAATCCCCCTTACAAGGAATCCTCCCAATCACATCCCTAACCTCACCAATGTCCCCATCACAACAACCACCACCACCCAAATCTAAACCCTGCAAGTTACTATTAAACACACCACGAATCAAAACCAAACCAAGCTCTTGTTTACTAACACAAACTTGAAAAGCAGCACACAGAGCCACACCAGCCGCCACAAAACAGTCCCTGGAAAACGCAGTTGAGCTCAAAACACCCAACACAACACTCACAATCCCTTCCATAACATCACATTCACAACCCTCGTTTTCGCGAAACTTGGAAGGAAACTTCTGCAGCAAGTAATACAGACACGACAGCGCCTCCTGGCACTGTTCCATGACAACAGGGGAAGGCCGGGAGGTCTCGGAGACGACGGCGTCAAGGCCGTTGATGGCGTCGTAGGCGACGACGATGGCGCAATTTTCGATCACCGCAGCGAGGTAGTGGAGCTTGGGCAAGCCGAGGACGGATAGCGCGGCACGCGAAACGGAGAAGCGCGGGAAGGTTTTGGTGTGGAGGAGGGTTTCGAAGGAGGCGGCGAGGGTGGAGCGGAACCGCGTCGTATTGGCGAGTGGGGAAAGGAGGGTTTTGTGGAGGGGGTGTGAGTTTTCGAGGAAGAGAAGGTGGAGGTAGAGTGAGGAAGCGAGGAGAAAAGGTTCACGTTCAGAGTAAGGTTCTGGTATGGAGGGAGGTTTAGGTTGGGATTGGAGGAGGTGGAGGAAGGTGTTGGCGAGGTGTTTGGTTTGGGAGAGTTGGGAGAGGGTGGAGGAGAGGGAGGTGAACTGAAGGAGTGAGGAGTGGAAGGCGGAGAGGAGAGGGTCATCGGAGAGGAGGAGGGGGAGGGAGGAGAGGAACGAAGGAGGGAAAACCACGGCGGTGTAGGTGTAACGGTGGCGGTGCTGCAATGCGCGCCACTTCGCCGACGACATGTTTGATGAAATGCCCAACACAAACACTAAGAAGAGTGAGTGAGTGAGTTCGTTTTTGGTGTATGAAGAGAAAGGAAGGAAGCGCCGCGGTAATGTTCGATGATATGCCTCACACAAAGATACAGAGAGTGAGTGAAAGTGTGAAGTATTGGTTTTCGGTGTTTGGAGAAGGAAGGAGGCGCCGCAGTAGGGTACGGACGAATGCTTCGGCCTCTCGTGGAGGAGGGAAGGGGTAATTTGTGTTTTAAATTTTTAATTAAAGTTTTATTTGGGATTGATTATATTTTTAGTCTTCAGCTGTCACGATCCGACGATTGTGTGATACTACTGGTCTTCAACATTTTTTTTTAGGTTCCATATTTCAATTGCTTCTTCTATTTTTTATTTATTTTTACAATCAGGTTTTTTCTTCTATGATTAATGTTTTAAGAAATCAGTTAGCGTGGTGAATTAGTGATAGCAAAATAATAGTAGTAACCAGTAAGAAAAGGTTGTATATCAGTTAAAACATTTTTTTATAGGCATTATGATATAGAATGTTCGAATTGAAATTACCAAAAGAATTGCAAAGACTGCATCATAGAAATTAAAATGTGTCCCTTCCAAAAAAATAAAATTTGCGGTTAAATTCATTGTAGGCAATTGCTTCCTTCACTTTCATAGTTGTTTCGTTGAACTGTAAAATTTTAGACTTCATAAAGACTAATTAGAAATGTAGTTTTCCATTCCAGATTAAATGGTCTGTAAGTTTGAAAAAGTACAGAGGGAAGTAATTATGGAGGTGCAGGAAGCAATTTCCTTCGTAATAAACCCTTGCTAGTTGCAACCCTATCTTAAAAGGCCTAATCATCTAAAGTTGAAGTCCAGGCTCAGGAAAAACTTGAGGGAATTGCTTCCGACACCCATGTTTTTCAACCTGCACCCCATATGAAATTTAAAAGGCCAAAAATTGTCTTAGCCTGACTTTGAACCCTAAGGCCACCTTTAGCCTCTTTTGCTTCTTCTTCCCTGAAGCAGTCTCCATGCACCACGTTCTGCACCTTCTTTGCTCTGTTTGTGTGTGTCGTTCTTCATCCCAAGTGAATTTATAATTGCATTTTTTTATATAAGGATTGATAAATCCATAAAAGATATATGTGTATCCATATTAGATTCGATATTTTTTAATCTGAACTAAGTGTTCCAGATTGTTGTTAGAGTATTCCAGATCATACGATATATAAGTTTGACTTTTAGGAGTATTCCAGATCATATGATTCGTAAGTTTGATTTGTGCATTCCAGAATAGTTGATCCAAAATGCAAAAATTAATTCGAGAAGACTGTTACAAATTACTTAATCCAAAAGATTGGGATTTGACACCAATTCCTAATAAGGTAATCTGAAATATAAATTTTATGAAATGTTTTAAAAATCTTGAACTAATTCTAAAATGATAGTTTGCAATTATGTGTGACTTTTGTTGTGGATTAGGAATAGTAGGAAAAAAATTGTCTCCCCTTTTAACAAAAGGGATTTTGCTTGACCTTTCACCTCCAATTGGTCGTATTACTTTTTATTTATCAAGTCTCTCTGCTGTGTGAGTAAGAGGACTGGAAAAAGGTTGTGCTAGTTGAACTAGGAGCAAGAAGAAGAAAAAGAAAAATACAAAATAATGAGAAGTTAAAAAGAGAGAGAGAAATGGGGAGTAGGAAGGCATAAAAAAAGGCAATTACACGGGCACTCAGTGATACAAATTTTTAGCCACTGTTTGCAAATGAAACCGTCAGAATTATCATCCTAACATCATCAGTGTTAATTTAATGAAAATAATCAAATTAATGTGTTTTTAAATAATTTGAGTACCAAATTAACAATTTTAAAAATTTAAAAGATCAAATTGATAAATAAGCCTTGAAACATTAAACTCACACCTCTTATATAACCCTCCTTAATGTTTGAAAACAAACAATGGCACCCCCAATTGTTGGAAACAGTAAACGAGGAGTATTGAGTGTATTTGAAAAAACCTTGGGAGTGTTAATCCTTAATATAATTTTCTTTCAGATAAAACATAAATTATATAAAAAATATATATATATATATCCATCACTCAGCCAATTTGCAGCATGAGATTATTTAGACTCAAGACAAAATTGCCTACTTATCTCAAATCATTTGGGTAACAAACGAATCAATATCTTCTTCCGACTGTGATCCCAACCGCTCACATATCACCCGCTCAATCATATCATAATAAACATCAAATCAGAATAATTTCTTTCCTTTACATTTACTACGGAGTTAGGGAGACAAAGACCTTAACTAGCACAAGAACCTTTGACAGAATATGCTATTCATATAGGTAAAAGCTTATTTTCTAGCTGTTAATAATCATTTCTGGTAGAAGCTTTTCACAAGCAGTGTGGTTTAAGAAATAATTTCAAATCCAAAGTGAATGAAAATTGAAGAATATATTACAGTTGAGGGATATAAGCTAAAAAAAAGGTTTGGTTTATTGATGTTTAGAAATAAGAAGCTAAAAATGATATATTTAAGTCTGCAAAGGAGATATATTAAGTTTTGCAGCCTGAAAAGAAGTAACCCTAACAAATCTAGCTTTTGTTGAGGATGCAAAGGAGAGTTACACTACTTGCGGCAATTTGTGATGTGCACTTAAACTTATGAAAGACAGAATCCATGCCAAATCAAAAGCACATACAGTTCAAGCAAGATAGCGGTACAGTTTTCTGTCCACTTTATCCCTCTCTAAAAACTCACGCTCAATAAGGGATTCAATCCTTTTCTTAATAACAACAGGATTAGGCAAAAACCGTGACTGCAGCTGCTTTGTGACCTCAGCAACAATATTATTATGATCTAGAGTCCGCCTAGACTTCATTATCCTCACAATGGCTGCTTCGATCTGTGGCTTTCTGTCTTCTTCCACTCTTTGCCGAGTTTCTAGGTTTTCTGGTTCAGACTCCCTCTGTGCAACAACAGTCCCTATCTTTACCTTAAAGAACTTGCTGGTGAATTTGTCATTAAAGAAGAACGTATCATCCTCAGCTATGTCCTTGCTCATCGGCTCTTTTCGAAGAACATTTTTTCCTTTGACACAGGCCAGAGACTGAAGGCACCTCCTCAAATCTGACATGGGTATTGCTGTAGCCTGCTCTATCTCCTTACAGGTCAACCGCTCAGCGCTGTTGAAAAGCATGAGTACACACATTTGGTATGTGGAAACATTCAACTCATGCTTTTGGCCCTTACCAAATGTTGCTTTTAAATCAGCAGTCCCCATATTAGTTTGCCAGGACAATCTCCTACCATTATGGGTGCCAAGATAATATGTCCGAAACTTGTCACATACACCCAGTATTTCTGCTGGAAGATTACACTGTGGGCTAGGTTGCGTAGGCCATGATCCTGTTGTAAGTACCTGGACAGATAGCGTAGGGCCATCCCCCAACTCAGTGCCAAGGTTTGCATAGAAGCCCTGCATCGTATCATGAGAAGTTTTCATATCAGTAAACATACCCTCTAACTTAGAAGTGAATTGATATCCACATTCTGTTTTGAGCTTAACAATCAAACTCCTTTCTGCATCATCAGATATAGTCTTCCCTGAAAGAAGCCTTTTTGCCAAGTGTTGCTTGTAATACTTCTCAAACACATCCTTCTCTTGTAGGTACCTGAAAAGCATCATGACTTTGTCTAGTACAACCTCCACATCCTCCTCACCAACCCCTTTCAACCCTCTGCGAAGTTTGTCATCCACAAACAAAGAAATGAACTCTGGAGACCGGGCATTCAAATTGATGAAATATTCAAAAGAGGAATTCAAGGCATTCTGAAATGTCTTGTCATTGTTAAATGACATAGTAATAACCCTGTCATATTTATCCTTCAAATCCAAGAGACGTTGAACAAAATCCACAGGATCTCTCAACCTTTCAGGATCCATAATTAGCTGCTTACCTGTATCCCGTACAAAAGAGGTCATGACATCTTTAACAATTGTGAGCCCATCAGACACCCGGCGAAACAAATTATACATTCTTTGCAAGTCTTCATATTTGTCATCCACAAGCATGCTAACAAGGCCTGAGTTCTCCATGTGAACTAGAGTTTGCATATGACTCTCAAGCATCTCCTTCTCCACCACATTAGTTATCTTTGACTCACTTCTAGGATCCAAGTAGTGAGATACTCTCTCCATTTCTTCATTTAACCGTCTCTCGGCTTTCTTCAAATAATCACCACAATCACATGATTCAATGAATTTCTGGGACTCACGACAGTAAAAATTTGCTGAAACATCAAGAAAATGCTTCTCAAAGTCCTGTTGGTAAACAGGCAAACCCAAATCCATAAGCATCTTTATTATATTTCTCATCAATCCTCTGTTTATTACTTCACCATTCCTTTCTCTAAGCACAAGCTCAAGAAGAGTATCTAGAAGCCTAGCCTTAGTTTTGCTGGAATGGATCACAACATCTCTCCAAAGATTCAATCCAAGCTCGTGAACAGGAGTTTTATGGTTGCTTGGTATAAACGTTCGATCCATGTACATCAGTATATCTCGGATCATTTGTAATGCCTTGTTATGATCTACCCACTTCCTGTTGAGCTCTTCCAAGAAAATTTCTCCTTGGGCAGATTCAATTGATTGAGAAATTTCTTTTAGATGAGAAGTCATGGTCGTCACAAGTCCTGTGTAAAGTTTCTCCCCAAATTTGTGTAACACCATATTATAAGCATTCCTGAATGGGCATATCACAATGATCAGAAATTTGGAAAATATATACACAGATATGATTATTGGTAGGGAGATCTAGAATACTTATAGTTTATAAAGAAAGCTTAGGCAATTAATTAATTTAAAGAAAACTAGACTACAGGCCTATTACATAACATCAATTATATAAAAACTCCTGATTTTTGTTCAATTATAAATTATTAATAAATGACACGTTTAATGGCTTTTTCTTCTTACTAAATGGTATGAACTAAGCTAACACTGCATTTTTTTGTCCATGAGAATAAGAATAAGCAAAAGCTGGTGAACTGACCATACAAAAAGCATAAAATCTATGACAGCCAAATAGCATCACAGGGAATGTTTCAATATAACATGTGCCATATAAGAATCTGTCAACTTTTAGAAGTTGTAACCCCAAAGGAAACAACCACTTGATGTGGGTTCATGTTAGGTATAAGGACAAGTTTTACATTGGCTGCCGAGAACCTAACACAACCCTCCTGGGCTTCAGACCTGGTCAAAAACTTTAAACTCCTCAAAATCAACAAATTGAATAGTAATTCTAGGACAACATCATTAAAGATCATAACCTCAAAAGAGAATCGTTGAAAATCTTCCTTGGCAATCAAAGGGGGATAGTAAGCCAATAAAAAAATATTCTTAAATATTTAGACACACACATATGGAATAGTGTTAGCAATTGCAGATTGTGGAAAATGGCAGAAATCCAGTAATCCGCTATATCATATAGTTTACACCATTGTGGGCATAACAGAAGTCACATGATAGTTGAAATATATGATATATGTATAAGAAATTAAGTTGTATGCAAATAAAAATAAAAATACATAAAAATTGGCATAATGTTAACTCAAAGTTCAATTGACTGGAGACTCTCCAAAGATGATAAAAGGATGCTTATACAGTTATACGACAAGAAATGGATCCTCTCATGTTAGTTTTTTCACATGACAAGATTAAATGAAGAAAGAGATCATAAAAAACAGTACACACGGTCGTCAAAATTAAAATCTCTTTAGGTGAAAGACAAACATTAGAAGAGATTCATTTCGGGTAGACAAATGAAAAAAAAGAATATAAAATCATTAAAAAGAGATTTTCGATTAATACAGATATAAAAAACACTACACACATGGGATCTTATCAAAATAAAAGCGAGTGTTTTGGTTTTGCTTTAGAAATGTGCGTAGTTTCACAAAATCACCTCAAATACATGTAAATGATGCGGAAGCTACAAACTATTGCTTCCAATTGACACACGTCAAAATCTCTTGAACATGCAACCAGACATGCACAAAATCTCTTTAGGTCTATCTCTCTTCACACAACCTACTTATGTGAAGGACTACCATTAGGAGATTCATTTCAAGTAGACAGCTGGAAAAAAAGACCTTTGATAATGTTCAAATTCAAACCCTATAATTCGCCATTCAAATTTTCAGACAGAACTGATCAAAAACTTTCACAAACAGACAAAACGTTCCGTAAAGTAATTAATCCACAACTTTAATCACACACAATCTAAACATTCCACTATAAATCCTCGATAACACAAATTAATTCTAAAAAATGACGCAGAATCACAAAAAAAAAAAACAAAACCACAATATTGAAAAAATCCAAACCCGCATCGCACAATTCACAACAAGGTTTAAAGTATTGAAATCGAAGAAGCGCTAATTGATAGTTAAACGAACGAATGAATAAACCTGTAAAGCTCTTCAAAGCTAAGGCCACTAGCGTTGTGATTATATATCTCATGGATAGCGTGTTCCAGAACCTTCCACGTCTTCTCGGCGTGCTTGGGATCCACCACGGCCCGGTGCTTGAACGCCTCTATCTGGAGCGCTCGCTTCTTCTGCGTGCTCATCTTCCCTCGCGAATCGGAACTCGAACCCTACAGAGCTACGCGCAAAATGTTCAATTCAGAGAACGAAAAGAAGGAGAAAACAAAACAGAAACGGAGAAAAGGGAATTGGGGGAATCGAGAGAGGAAGACGAACCTTAGCGACGGGTGCGGAGGGAGAAGCGATTGGGGAAGGGAATTGGCGAATTAGGGTTTTGTGTGAGTGGAGAAGGAAAGGGGGCTGACGTGGGGAAAAGGGGAATGAATGCTAGTACTAAGTAGGGGTGTAAGCATGCCGGCTTAATTAGGTATGGTGGTGGTCTTAATTAAAAATATAAAGTTTGGTGTTGTCTATTTATTTATTTATTATAGGCTTTTTTTTAGATGTGATTTGATTTATTTAAAAATCTGATTTGGCTTATAAGTATATTAAAAAATCTATTTTTATTAAAAAAATTGATTTTATAAGACACTTTAAATCAATTTAGGAAAATTAAAGAAACAATTTTTTAAAAGAAAATGTTTCAATATCTTACTTATATTTTCAAATAAATAATAATCATTTTATGAGATTTTCAAAGTGATTTTTTAAAATGATTGATCATCCACCTTCATAATAAAGAAAAATATTTTTAGAAAAATAAATATATTATTTTAAAGTTTTAATATATATATATATATATTAAATAAGTCTAACAAACTTTTTTTTAGCTTGAGTCTAGCCTTTTTATTTAAACAAATTTTTCAAAGAGTCTTAGTCTGACATTTATAATAAACAAGTCAGGTCAGATCAAGTCTTAAACAGATCAGACCAAAGGTCCTGATAGGCGGTTTGACTCATTTTCATCCCTAGTAGTGAGTGATGAGTAGTAAACCTCACATAGTCTTAAAGTCAATCACAAACATTTTTTCACTATTTTTGGACAATAAAAAAATAATAATTTAGGCTATGCTGGATAAAATTAAGTAGAATAATTTAAGTTAGACTAAAATATGTTTTTGATTTTGCAAATAGAAAAATATTTGGATTTAGTCCCAGTAAATTTTTGAGTAATTTTTCGCCTTCAGAAAATTGAAATATGTTATTTTTTTACTCAAAATTAGGCTAGGCGGATTCTCATACCTACGTCTCACTCTTTTCATTAAGTGTCACTTTCTTATTAGCCCATGTCTTCTTATAATTTATAGGGATTAAAAATTACCATAAAATGAAAACAAAAAGTCAAAAATATTTTAGCCCCTATGTTCTAACTTTCTTCGTCTTCTTTGAAACTTTTCAGCCCCTTCTTTCCTCATTAGATTGTCAGCAATCAAGTTAGGTGGTTTCGATCCCTTTGCCTTCGAGCTCACACATGCCACCATTTTCTTGTGCTTCCAAATTTCAAAGTGTGTCTTTTGGTGTTTGTTCATTCATTAATTAGTGTCCCTCCCAAAAAAATACAAAGCCACAATTTTTACTCTTCACCAAAAGTCACATTTTTTTCTCAAATATTTGTTATTTTTTTCTTTTTTATTTTCTAGGAAAATGGTTTATTAGACACCAGTGTTAATCTGGGTTACTTTTTCCATTTCTGGAAATGAGAAGAAGCTAGAGTTCGGTAGCATGAAGACCAGCAACAAAGCTATTTTCATCCACATATTCATCTTCTTCGCACTCTACTCCATCCTCATCCTGATTGTTAAAGTCCACATCTATACCAGTTCAACCGGTTATCGGGATTATGACTGGTTGCTCCTTTGTTGGTATATTTGGTTACTACTAAGAAAGGAAACACCATTGTTGTAACGGGCACATGTGATTGGAGCCCACCCATGCGATTCACCTTCGACTATCGTTTCAATCCCAATATCTCATCGTTGCACCGTCGTCACTTGACAATCTCTGTCGGTCATTCATCAACCTCTATCGTTGCAACTTCTGTAAAACTTCACCACTCAACACTGCACCTCGGTGCTATCTCGGGCAAACAAAAAAAAAACACCATTTCAATCGTACTTGACCCAAGCATTCATTGAATCACTGTTTTTTATATGTAATTTTGGGGTTGTGGTTTAATGGGTTGGAAGAAGATGAAGAGGTTAGGAATGAAGGGGTTTTAAAACTTATGGCATTGTTTTGTTTGCATTATGTGACAGTTTTAACACCCATAAATCATATTTTTATATTTATGAGGACGAAAAACATATTTTTTTCTAGCCTTTAAGTTAGATTGGGAAAAACTAACTCAAAGCTAACTGGTAACTGAAAGTTTACCTTAAATATTAAAGATTAAAAAGGAAATTAAATAAATATTCAGGGACAAAAATGGAATAAAATAAAAATTAGAAGCTAATGTTTTAAAAAATGTTATTTCAAGTGTTATCTCAAAAAATGTTAGAAGTTATTAAAAAAAACTTGTTTACCAAATAATCAAACAATTTTTTCAGCTAGTACAAAAATTAGAAGTTATTTGAAAATGTTGTAAAAAAAAATTCATACACACAGTTATGAATGATATAGTGTGTACTTGGTTCCATGTTTGGAGTCATCTGTAACACCCCGTATGCATCCGGTGTATTAACATATTACTTAATCAGATAAGGGCATAATTACTTTAATTAAAAAGCCACGGAAGCGATTTCAAAATCATATTTCTTGATTCATTATGTATGGTACGCATTAATACTCAGCATAAACGTAAGCCAGCCTCACTGATCTCACAAAAACATAAACAATGGTAGATACATATACAATATCTCTACAGATATATCAGGAGGAAAACACAAGTATATATATATATATATATATATATATATAAATCAACATGACACTCACAGTGTCTATGCAAAAGAATAGGCATACATAGCCCCGATCTCACAGATCACTTCCTCTCACGAGAGCATACAATCATATACAGTCCATGTACAAAACATCAACATAACCATAATATGTGCATACACATATATCTTCCCTTTACAGGGGTACAAGGTATATTAACATATACAAAATGAGCCTCCCAACTCGCAAAATGCTGCAACAGCTGTCCCTACTAGGGCCTTCTGCCCTGGGAATCGTCATCTCTGCCAGATGAGTCACCTGCAAAACATAATCCCCATACGGGGTGAGATACACATCTCAGAAAGCTCAGGGCTCTTGGAGGCTTCTCCTCCTCCTTGGCTCACTTCCATGACACACGTCATCAAAGGCATCACAATCAATGGCCTCTCGGCCCTCATAACAATACATAACCAATCATCTAGCTCTAATGTATATCTGCGAAACTACGCTGCCACGATGCATCATCATCAGCATCAGGACTCTCAGTTCTCAGTGTGAGACCGGAACTCACACTCATGCCATCCCATCGGGAGCTACCCCTTACGCATGGATGCACGTATATGGTACCTCCGAGAATAGGCTTCAACCGCGACGGGACCACCTATCTCTTGGTCTTAAGGGATCATCATCACCCTTTACGTAAGCAAACCAAACTAGGAGGTGCGCTCTTCTCCTAGGGAGGTCCATATCTATCTAACTGGCCAGAAAATCTATTCAACAGGTATCCATACATACAAAGCATAGAAACATGCATACATATCATTATGAGAAAGCAACAACCAATTCAATGCATGCATCATGAATGCAACCATCACTCCCTCAGAGTAAGGTGGAACACAACAGTGGGAAACATCCCAAGAGGGAAGAACTTACCTGACAAAGTCGTACTCTGTAGCTCAACCCCTGAACGGTGGTCTACACTACTGATACCCTCAGTGTCACATCCTATACAAAGCATATAAGCTCAATCAGACACCAATCCAATCATACGAGCCATAAACACATCAATGGTCCTCAACCGTTATAATGAAAGGAACGTCCTTCCTTTCCAAAACCTCTGAGGCATCTAACTTAAGGTTATCAAGACTCACCAATTCAATAGACAACTCACAGACCCTCAGCGGTCTATCTTGACCTAACCAAGGCCCTAGAGTCTCCTCGAGACTCAGTATAAACCAAAACAAATAACTCAAAGCTCTATACAGGCCAATACTCAAGATTATACAGCATGGCTTGAATGGTTTCTTTCACACCAAAACACCGTTCCTAAAACCTCTATAGCACATAAAGATTAAATATCAAGGTTCATGCATGTTCTACAATCATCAATAAACCAACATACTAGCTACACATGCATTTCTCAGAGCCAAGAATCAAAGTCCATGAAACTAACACAAAGCTAATCCTTCATCACAACAACCTCCTAAACATACTTTCCTAAAGGACCAAAGCCTAATTCCAACTTCAGCTCAAAAGGGTCACTATTCATCTCATGAACAAAATCACAAATCAATCGATAAAACTTGAGTTTCTTACCTCTATACGGTCAAGGAATGCTAAAAGATCACTTCCCCAAGCCTTAGCGTCCTTGAATCGTCGTCTTTCTCCGCAAAACTCAAGCTTTCAAAAGTTCCCTAGAGAAAGGGATCTCTTTGATTGATGATTTTTAGGAAAAAGTGATGACGGATTCTAGCTCACAAGAGGGTTACCTACAAGTTTCATGTTTGAAGGGAAGTGTTTAGGTTCAAGGTTGAAGGTTTATGAAGCTTCAAAGCTCATCAATGGTGGCACGGCCAGAAGAAGAAGAAAGGGAAGATTTTTGGGCCAAAAACGAAAAATTGGCTTTTTATAGTGGTACTGTCAGAGGTCCCGCGCTACTCGCGCCAACTCCCACGCTACTCGCGCCAGATGCTAAAATCAGGCCATAGGTTCGAACTTCCCACGCTGATCCCGCGGCCCTTGGCGCTACCAACGTCAACAGTTCAAACCCAGGGGTCATATTGGCCATCCTAGCGCTAACTGCGTGGATGCTCATGCTAACCGCGCCATCTTCCCGTGGGTTTGGCGCTAACCACGCCACTTTTGGCTCTGATCGCGCCACAACCCCAAAGGAATGGCCCTCTGGACACTATCGACGCTGATCGCGCCACATTGGCGCTACTGGCGCCACTAGTTTGAACTTGGGTTCCTATATTGAAACCCTGGCGCTAACCGCGCGGCACTCCGCGCTAGCCGCGTCAGATCCTGGGTCATTATACCATCAAACCTGATTCAAGAAAATACAATTTTGTTATTTTTGGAGGTCAATTCCTAATGTTGATTAAAACCAGAAATATAGGTTGAAGTTGGAGCTATAAGGTGTGCATTAACCAAAATCGGTTTTTCTTTTAGGTATGTTTTAGTTTGTCCTTCTCAAAGTGTCATAACTTGAAAAATACCTTATAAGTTATAACTATGTCTTATGCGATATTGAAATCGCCTTTGGTTATATTTCGTGCGATTGTTCGTAAAGATGTTTCGAATTTTTCTACTTATATTTCATAATGCTTAAGATGAAAAACAATAACTATTTTTCATATTATATCTGTAAATATTTTTTTAGCCACATGTCTTTTGTGTTATATTCTCTATCTTTTCAGCATAATAGTTATCTTGTCAATACAATAACACAACTATTCATTTTTAATATTTAATAATCTTTTACAACTTAAATTTACACTATTTTATTTTACATTCCTTCTTTTATATTTGTATTTTTCAATTGTATATTGTAATTGGACATTGCTTTTATAGAAAAATGGATCCATTTTAGTAATTAAACACTTAAAAATCAATTTTGATCATAAGTTTTCAAACAATCTTTTTGTAAAAATCAATTTTTAATATTTGTTATCAAAACAAAAATTATGATACTTTAGACTAACATGTAGTTAATAAATCAATTATATTGAATCACATTGATTCAAAATCAATTCTATAAACACACGTCCAAGCACAAACATAAAATCATTTTGGTATATTAATATGATATGGTTTAGTGGATCTATTATAATTTTGCTTTGTTCTTATGATATGTAATGTTTTTGTACATATGAGATTTGATCATGATATGAGATTTGTATATTTTGTTTTGATGGGTTTTTGTTAACATATATAATATTTGGTCATGATAATTTAACATGGGTTGTTTGTGTGAATATTAGCTAATTAATATGTTTTTTCTCTTTCTTTTGATATTTGGTTATTTTTGTTAATTGACATGGTTTGTTTTTGTTGATATTAGATTTTGTCATAATAATCTAATTTTACTCATGTGATTTGATTATTCTTTCTACTTTTGATCCCAAGCAAGTAGCATCCTAGAATCATAGATACTACACCATTAGATAGCTCAATACAAAAAAATCCAACCTTCTCTTTTTCTTGAAACTATTTTCTCTATATTTTGAATCTTTGAATTATTTTTAAGAATAAGAATTGCAATTAAGTTAAAATTTGTTCTCTTAAAGTTATTTGTATATTTTTAGCATGTTTTAGAATAGAAATTGTAAAAACCTTGTGACTTCAAATGATAGTTATGAAACATGTGCTTAATTTCTCTTGTTTTTTTTTTAACTTTAGATTGCATCTCAAAGCTAGCAAAACTCAACTTACCAAAATGTTTCTCAGTAACACCCATAAGTACGTTTCTCACTTCTTTATCATGTTTCCCCTGAAAAAAACCTTATCTTATTTTGGATCCTAATTGTCAGATTTGTTGAGTTGAGGGGGAACTGAATGAAGATCAAGTAAAGATTCAATCAAGGTGCAAATCTTGGCGTTTTGACTTTCAACATGGATCAAGCATTGAAGATGATTGTTTGTGATTTAATGTAAAAGGGTTGAAAGCATCATGATGATCCAAGTCATTATAGCATTCATGTATCATTTAAGTATTGCATCATAGAGGAGTTAAGCAGTTAATTAGAAAATTAAGAGAAAGCTAAGAAAACAGCATAAAGAAGCAATAATCGATTACTAGCTAATCTTAATCGATTATTTTGTTCTTAAGGTTTCTGGAAAACCAAGCATAAACACTTTAATCGATTACCTTATCGGGTTAATCGATTACAGACAACTCAGCATACTTGAAATTTGGTCGTGTGACTGCTTTAATCGATTACCATGGTGTTGTAATCGATTACATGCTCATTGGATAAACTTGGTCACTCTGCCTTAATCGATTACCATTAAATGTAATCGATTATTCTTCACAAACATGATTTAAGTGTAGGACTGCATTAGTCGATTACCACTGGATGTAATCGATTAT
>PYAF01001073.1:128067-146128 GCA_007407185.1 Glycine tomentella | reverse complement strand
TCACTCTGCCTTAATCGATTACCATTAAATGTAATCGATTATTCTTCACAAACATGATTTAAGTGTAGGACTGCATTAGTCGATTACCACTGGATGTAATCGATTATTCTTTATAAAACTGATTTTAGCATATGTCTGACTTAATCGATTACAATTGGATGTAATCGATTACACTTTACAATCAGTATTTTTGCTCAAATAGATTTAATCGATTACGTATCGGGTTAATCGATTATCTTAACCATTAGTTGAAAATCTGATTCTGCATTAAATGATTTTAATCGATTACAGGAGCGTGGGGAGCGCATTTAATCGATTAACTCTGTTACGATTTCAACTATAAATAGAACCCTTTGCCTTTTTGGATTAAAAACTGAGAGAGATCATTACTGAGTTGATTTTTTACGATTTCTGAGCATTCTCTAAAGGCATCTAAGAGTTCACAAAAGTTTCTTCTGGGTTCTTGAGTCTTGTTTCAATGATTCATTGATGGGTAACTAAGATTGTTAGTGAAGCAAGCTTACTCAATCACAAAGGCTTAGGAATTGATTCTGCATCTTTAGATTACATTCAACCTGAGGTCATTCATTCATTTGCATTTCTATCTTGGATCATCAGGTGAATTCTTTCCTAAATCTTTGTGGGTATTTCGTTTTTCTGCAGTAACTCTGTTTTTGTTGGTTATATTGTAAGTTGGTTTTCTTGCAAGGGAGATAAGGTTTCTCCATGTATAACTGAGTAGGTTTCTCAATTTGGGTGTAGCTTCTAAGGGTCTAATAGGGTTTTAGATCACTGAACTTTCTCTAGGGTTGAGAGAGAGAAGTTTGTAATAACTTGTAAGAAATATATTTGCAATAGTAGAACTCTACTCTAGTGTTGAGTAGAAGAAACTGGATGTAGCCTCTAGTTTTGAGGTGAACCAGTATAAATCTTACTTCTTGTTTTAATTACTGCATTCTTTATTGTTTCTGATTGAACTCTGTTTTCTGTGTGTTTAAAATTTAAGCATATCAAGTCTTGGATTGAACTTGGATAAAGATATTCATTTAGTTTTGTGATAAAGATCCTAAGGGCATTTTTTAACTCTGATTTTTAACAAGAAAATTTTGAATATCTATACTTAACCAATTCACCCCTCCTCTTGGTTAATTGTGAGTGTTTCTTATTTTCCACAAGATTGTATTCACAAAGTCATCCATAATCGCACTTTTGTTCCCTTTTTTTCTTCACTTATAACACTCACAAGTCACATATCACAACAATATCCACGCATCTCTATTCGTTGTAACTATTTGTTGTTTGTACCAAATGCAACAAAGTTGTTATCTTGATGATTATATTTGAAATCTTATATTATTTTGTTACAATTTTTATTTTTGTTTTAAGTTCAATGAACATTGTAATGTTATCATGAAAGTAATTTTTGTAAAATAAAATTTATCAAATTACAAATCTAACCTAAATGATTTGATGCGAGTTTATAAAAATAAAAAATGGTTACAAAATTTTGTGATATTAACTTATTATTAGTTTATATACACTACATATCACAAAATTAAAATTAAAATAATTAAATTTAAAAAATCATATGATACATATAAATGATTATCATAATAATAAATAATTAAATTAAAATTAAACAAATTACTACCATTAACAAAATCAAGTAACTAATTACGAGTACAAATCAAAACATCTATATTCTTTTTACAAGAGATGACTCATGTACTTGTTCAGAACAATAGAAGCAATACTAGAAGCTTATTCAAATGCAAAAATAGCAATTAGAATGCTCAACAAGCCACTAGTCATTATGGACATATATGAAAATCTATTCTTATTATCATTTCACCATAGTAAGACATCCAAGTTTTCATAGTAATTGAAATCCAAATTTAGCTTAACATCTAGTTGAGATTTTCTAATCTTACAAGCAAACTGTTGATTGTGAATTTTCAATTCCTAAATAAATAAAATGAAGGAAAAAGAAAACATTAAAGTATTATAATAATAATAAAATCCAATAAGAAACTTGGGTTCATTCAAAATATTAGGAATAGAAGATAGGCCTTAGATAGTATTGTGCTCCTTGAAATAAGTAGACCAATGTTCAAATAACATGTACAACTTTCTTTTTAATTGTTCAGCTTACTTTCACGTGTAGATTCATCAACTTTGGAGTAACAAAAACAATATGTCAATAAATAAATAAAAATTATGTGTGGGTCAAGTACCGCTCCAAGAGCAAGTACAACACTATGCTTATCTCAATATTTTTCAAACTTAACAACCATCCTTTAAGCCATTTCTTTTACAACATATTCATCATTCAAACTTTCAAGTATAACACATTGAATTTTTCAAACTTGCAATAAATACAAGTTGAATGTAGGATAAGATGTCCCAAAAATCAAATTGGTGGTTCCATAGAATGACAACAAGAATACACAAATATTTTCTTTTTTTTTTTTTTCATTCTTCTGCCAAAAGACAATACTTAAAATTCATCATGAAAGTGAAGACTTAAAAATACACAATAATATTTAATAGCACATAATCAAGCATCATCTAATAAGTCTAATTCCACCTTATAGAAACATATAGAGACCACCAACTTTCTCAATGCATTTATTCATTTTTTTTTTCATTCTACTGTCCAATTCCCTTATATTTCACATTGTCTCTAATTTTATATAAGGTTTCAACACACACTCTCAATCCCTCTTGAAAAATAAGATTTAAAATATGTGCAAAATAACGCACATGAAATTACTCTACATCACATAACAACCAATTTAGCAAAACAAGTTCAAATTCTAAAATGTTATTGCATAATTAGCATATGAATTATCTAAAGTGATAGAGAAAACAAAGTATTTTTCTTTATTCCCAAATTAATCAAAAAATCAAGTATCTTCTTAGACAACTCATGTCAATTAATTATGAATGACTTAGTCTAAAACAAAAATGGTATTACTCTGAAATACTTTTTATGGAAAGAATAATGACATCTTTGTTCCAAAGTAAGTTATATGTAATTATACCCCCTTGTTTGCATTCTAAATTCGTTAATCCAAAAACATTAGCAGATTGAAAATAAAGAAAGGCATTGTTGAAATTGTGAAAACAATAAAATAAAAAGGAGGTGTAGGATAAATTATTTGTTGTGTAAGAAGAAAAACCTCATTCCTAAAACCATGACCGGATCATATTTAAAAACTTGAGTCCACAATTTGTATGAATAACTAAAATATCATTGTTGACAAATCTAACCCCAATTGTAAAAGGACTAGCCCACATGAAATGCACAATATAATCAATAGATTAATCTAAATAAAAGTAAATAAATTAGACTTCAGATCTAATTGAGCTAATTAATAATTAAAAAATGCATTCTATTTTTTTTAAAAAAAATCCATACATAAAATTATGAAAATAACAAAATCCTATTTTCATATTTTTTTGTACAATTTTATAAAAATAATAAATAAATAATTTAATTTGATGTTTTTATAATTATTTGTAAATAAAATAAAATAAAATAAAAATTCAAATTAAACAAAACACTCCATAAAATTTCATTAATTTTCAAAAATAAAAATCAACCTCACTATTTTTTCATACTTCTTCATTAAAAAAAATGCTCAAATATTTTTTCAACTATTTTTCAAATAGTTTAAAATAATGACACATGCAAGTCTCGAACATGTAACCTTCAGGTTATTAAATTAACACTCCAAACAACTAAGCTAATAGGTCAATTATATTAAAAAATAATTAATGTTGATACATATAATACTAAATTTTTTAATGCATATTTAATACACATATAAGTTTACATAAAAATTTTGTAACAAGTAATTTTGATCTAATAATTAAAGTGTTTTTACATATAAAAATCATAGATTTAAATAAAAAGTATAGTCTTAAATTAAAAAGTTATGAGTTTATTAAAAAAATATTAGACCTGTAAATACAAATATAATTTTTATTAAAAATGTAAAAAATACTTTAATTATTAGATCAAAATTAATTGTTACAAAATTTATTATGTAAACTTATATGTGTATTAAATATACATTAAAAATTTAGTGTTATATGTATCAATATTCATTATTTTTTAATATAATTGACTTATTAGCTCGGTTAGTTAGAGTGTCACGTTAATAACGTGACTCCCCACCTTGATAAGGATTATTTGTAGACAAAGAAATGATAAGGTATAGAAAGCTAAAGACTGTCATGATGTTGTGGTCTTGAGTAGAGCAAACTCCTTTTTCCTAGACTTGTTGAGAGCAAAGAATCTAATTGTTAGCAATGAGAAAGCTCCTAATGAAAACTTTATGGAGTCATAAAGGATTGATAAATCTATGCCTTCAAGTAATGTAGGGGAAAACTAGTGGTATTTTGTTTACATTAAAGCAATGTTATTTCCTTGCCTTGCAAATGTCCATTTTGAAATGGATAGTAAGGGTGATGTTGATAGAATTTGAAGTCCAACCCATGAGGTGTCTGAACTTGGCATTGTGTTAGCTAAGTGTAGGAGTTTATTTTTGCTAGGTTCCTTTTTTTTTTTTTTTAAACTTTATTGCTGACCATAATTGAACCCAAGGATGACCTCATTAACCAGTGTTTAATCAAAGGCACTTATTTGGTTATAGTTATGATATGCGGGTGCACCATGTACCTTTTTTCATAAACAAAAGATGTTATTAAATTGGTTGAATTGAACAAATATTATTCTTGTCTAAGCTTCATCCCGTTGAAAATGAGGATGAACTACACAAAAGGGGCAGCAAGGTAGTTTCGGGAATATTCTAAAAGTTATAAAGTTTAAGGAGGTGCAGCTAGCAGAACTGAGACGCTGGAAACAATGGCCCATATTGAGTATGTTATTTTAACCTTTATTTGTTTAGTAATGTTCATATTCTACTTCGTGAACCATCTTTTTTTCCAACACCCCCAAATATTTCTAAATTCCAATATTGCCCTTACTTTATTATAGAATAGTCATTCCAAATGATTGTTTTTATTACAGAATAGCTATTTCATAATATGATTTTCATTTTCCAAAATGGGTGATACATAATGGGTTTTTGGACTATTTATTCTTATTTCGAAATATCGGAATATAAAAATCATATTTTGAATAACTATTTCAGAATAGGGTTGCACCACCCCCAACACCTCACCCTCGGAACCTTCATCAAAGAATACACCAATCGTGTTGACCATAGTTGTGAAACCCGATCCAATTATTGATCCGGTCGAGGTAGTGGGTCAATGATCCAACTGGTGGATCAGTAATTGGCCCGGTTTGAACTAGTATATATTAAAAATTCAAAATTACATATGTATTCATTATATATATAAGTATATAACTAACATTATTTGAGTAAGAAAAATTCATCCATACTCCAAAATTCAAAATAACAATTGATAATAATCCAAAATTCAAAATTTAAAAAATAATATTTTTTTAAAAAAATTATCAAACTGGCCAGGTTGGACCAATCCCACCGAGATTCGGTAACCTACCCAACCAAGTTTGACTGGGTTATCCCGAGTCAACTGCACAACCTGTTCAATAGGGGAACCGACCTGGTTAGGCCACCAAGTCCTAGTCTAACTGGTCCGACTAGCCGGGCTGGGCCAAATTTCAGAACATTGGTGTTGACATTCTCTCCTTTCACCCTGACACCCTCTCCCTAACTACCACTCCTCCCTTTCCTTCGACCACTCCCAAACTGAAGGAATCAACGTGCAAATTACCAAAGGCCAAGGCGATGGCAAAGGTAGTGTACATGGTGAAGATGGATTTGCACATGAACTTGATCCTAAACCGTCTTGCAAGTTCAATTAGCTGGTAGTGTTGGTGTGGTTATGGATGGCTAGTTGCCTCGAAGAAGTAAAGGTCGTCCTCGCCTAGTGACATATGAACAAGATTGAAGGGCTTAGATTTACCAGTGAGGTTTGATTTGGTGATTGGGCTTCGGAGGAACCATCGCATGCACATCAATAAAATATCATAAATTAGATGTGTTTGTTTTACAATCTACATAGTGAGTGAGACGGAGAAAGAGACAAGGGCTACTCCTCGTCTCGATCTTTTTAGTCTCTTTGCTTATGGGCTCTTGGGTTTGGGCCAAGCCAACACCCGTGTGGGAAGACATAACAGGCTCATGTGTTCAACCCCTCGCCACCTCTACATCTCTTAGAGTAGGAACGACAAAGTGTACATGAATCCTCAATACTCCAAATTTATGTTAGCATGAGTACACACACAATATTATATATATATATATATAATTTTTTGTGAAAAATAATGATATTTTTTAAGACTAATAATACTATAAGCCTCTAATATCTAACAATATCACTATCAGAGAATAGAAAATCCTAAATCAGTATGTTGGATGATTGCTAGAGAGTGGAAAATCCTAAACATTTAATTAAAAATTTTGTTAAGCGATTAGAACATTAACTTTAACAATCGCTATGTTGGACACTTATGTTTGTAATTTTTTTTTATTTATGACTTGAGCTTGGACAAATCAATCTTATGTTTGCTTGTTTTTAATATTATGTATGTATACTTTTAATGTTATGTTTGGATTATTTAAGAATGTATATTTTTACTATAATTGTAGTAATTGTATAAACAAATTATTATTTTTGATTTATTATGATTAACCTTATACATAAATAAAGTATGGATCATAGGTGTGGGTATAAGAATATAGATACTCAATAGGTATGAAAATGAGGATGAAAATTGCTATCTACACACATATGAAACTAGGTACAAGTATTATTATCAAACGTATGTATATGAGGATGACGAGTACTATAGGACTCTATCTAGATCTTATCCATTTCCATTCTTATCTAGGAGGTCCACGACAACTCTGTCGAGGCCATATCCCTCTTCAACAATAATAAGACCAACAAGTTCACCCCTCTAATCTCCTTCGACTTGAATGACATTGACCAGAAGCGCATTGCCACCTCTGGCATCAACACCACCTCCATCATCATCTGGGATGTTGACCTCAACCCTTCCCCTATACCCTATGCTAACCAGCACAAATTGATCCTCTCCGGTGCAATGGTGGGTAGTTGACGGCTAGGGTTTCTTGGGGAGGAAGGGGTGCTGGTGAGGGTATTTTTGTTCCCTTTTGTCTTTTGGGGGTGCAGGAACTAAAGTTCTGATGAACGTTCCACTCAATCCATATAGTTAATGACATGTCTTAAGAGTTGGGCCTACGAAACCCAAATAATCACACTACAATTTGACGGCTAATGAATAAATTGGAGTTTTGTTGTCAAATAAAATTTGCCAGAGAATATTTTTGTACGTTGGACTTTTGCTTTTGGATTCACCATAATTACTGAATAAATCCAAACGAATGTTTGTAAAATAGTGATGAATAAGTTGCGTATTTTCCATTTAATCTTTAAGAGTCAAACCATGAGTGACGTAAAAGCAATTACTTCATAGTATTCCTCCAAAATCAAAAATCCAATTAACATGAATAATGAGAATTTTTTTCCTTCTCTTTTGTAGAAAGAATAGCACAATTGGTATAAATGACCATGGATTTAATCTCTGTGAATAGAAGATGTACTTTAAATTAAAGGACAAAGTACATTTTTGTATCTTTTAAGTTTTAACAATTTAGAATTTTTAATAATTTAATTGTTTGCTATATGTGTATATGATTTTTGTTATGATTTTTTATCGTTATTTTTGTAATTAATAGTTATAAATTCACCTTATCCTCTTTAGTTACTCTATCACTTTCCAAGAATTAAATTGATATGACAAATCTTTAGCGGAGGAAGTGTGATCTAACAGCCAATTTCTCACCTCAAACACTGGTAATGTAAAAAAAAATATTGTCATCGTAAGCAAAATACTTCACTGTTGCCATATTTTTTGTGCACCAGATAACATTTTATTTAAATAACCTTTTTAATAAATACTTAATAAAAAAAGAGAAAGTAAAATGAATTAATTTTTTTCATAATTGTGTAAAAAAAGTTTCTCTCATAATTAAGTTAAAATTAACTTCTACCTATATTATAATAATTTTTTTTTGAAAAGTTAAATGAAGGACCTTCTATAAAAATTGAAGTAAATAAATGGATTATAACTTATAACTATAGTTGAAATAATTTATTTTACATTTTTTTTCTTTTCATATAATTAATTATTGAAAAATTTATCTAAACAAGGTCTTAGAAAAAAAAATTAATTAGGAGAAGAATATACAGATACTCTCAGCTCCTGAACTCTTGAATTATACATTTTATTTAGAAATAGCTGATCCAAAATTCAAGCCACACCGACACAGTAATGTTATTACAATGTTAAGGAAACCTAGAGTACATGATGTCACGAAATGAGTTGTCTAATCCAAACACTTGCATTTAGGAAAAGAGAAAAAAATGAAATGACCAACAAAATGATATAAGATTCATATATTTTTTATATGCTACTTTAGTTTAAAACTTTTATTTCAATTCACTTTTTTTTACTCTATCAAATGGACCCTAAAAGATAAAGTTGGAGTGAGAAAAGATAAAAAGAAAGAAAGAAAAATGTAGGAATGTGTCTAAGTTTCTATGAATTTCCTCCCTTGCTTTCTGCATGATTTCTTATCCAATCATTATTATTATATTGACTTCAAAAAAAGTGGGTAACGTTTTTGCATGTCAATAAACAAAAGCTTGTGAGCTTGAAGCTTCTTCTAATTGTGAGCTGCCAGACATGGTCTCACTCGTCAAATTCATGACCACTCATGAAAGTGTCCACATGCAAAAAGCTATCTGCTGGTGCCTTCGATCATTATTCGCCGTTATTGCTTAAAATAGTGTTGTTTTCCCTTAGCAATCAAAGCTTATAAAGTTGGAAGAAAACAGTGAGGTATGCTTGGTCAAATCATTAAGATAATGATGGGCCTCAAGGGCCCCCTCAAAAGTAGAGTGAAATGTGCTTTCAAGGAGGTTATGTTCTGTAAGGAATGAATCAAAGGCCCAGGGTGATTATCCCCATATATTTTTCACTAATATGCATTATGTATATTGAAATGAAAGGGAAGCTTTATATCAAGAATATTATCTTGCTTTTCTGTTCCTAAACAGTATTTAGTTAGAGTAAATTCAAAGTATTTCTGTCAAAAATTAAAGTTTAATCTCTCGAGATACTGAAATTTATTTACAGAATGTTTAATCATGCTCTAATATGAATTATACAACTTTTCATATTTATACAACATTTTATATTTAGAGTATGTTTAATCATGCTCTAATATGTTTAATCACTCTCAGTAGATATTTTTTATGCACACGAACCTAACCTAAAGATTAAACTCTAATTACATGTTTAAGTGACAAATAATCTTCTGTTCATATCACTCCATGCATGTAGATGTCCCTAAATAGTATTAAATAGCATATAAGCATTATATATCAGGGCCACAAAGCAAGTTAGAAAGACTAGGAAAGTAACATTTTGATACTCTTGTAGGGCACCCATTTAAAGCAGCAGACAACCTTTTTTTCTTGAACTGAATGTGTGTGGAATGGACTCGGTCAAGAAAATGGCACATAGAAAATGGAAAGTGAGGGCAAAAATGCATGATGTAATTCAAACACAATTAGAGCAAATGGGACAGAGGGATTGCACATTTTTCATGGTGCCCTGAACGACTACATGAGCAAAAAGCAAGTAATAATAAATTAGTAGTAGTGGGTAAATAATTGAAAGAGTTTGAATGATTTGTTGCAATATGTGGTATTTGACCCTCTTGTGCTGCCATGTTTAAAAAGCAAAGGGAAAAGCAATAATAATCATTTAATCTTAGCTGCTGAGAGATGATTCTACCTATTTGAACTAAGGATCATCACATCAAAGATCTTTAATCAATAATGATGATTAAGAATGGAAAGAACAACTTACAGCTACTAATCTACTAATATTTAATTCAATTGCAGCTACTTAATATAAGTTTAGCTAGCCAATAGAGAGAAGTAGGACCCTATACACCAAAGTGTGTGGTCCACAACTTTGGACCGTGAGTCTACATTTTTAAGCCTAAATACATGCTTATTAATGATAATCATAAGGAGCAAGGACTACAAGTTAGCATATGGAAACAATTGAATAGTGAGATTAGCGATGAGATAAGGCTATACGGCATCTACAAGCTATAGGACAATAAGGGTTTTAAAGGACAAAATGGAATCCTAATTAAGAAAAGCATGTCACATGCTACATTATATTATATGGTGTTATTAATACACATACAAGGACTAAATTAGCTCGCCAAAACGGATCCCATGTTCCCAAAAGTGGCTACAACACAGCTAAAGCCACTTCATCAGTTTCTAAATATACTTTGCTTAAAAAAAAATTCAAACCAATATTGGGCTTTGTTTCATTACACTTGAGACTATAAACAAACAATCCCTAGACTTTTGAACAAGAGAGGTCCCAAGAGCCACACAAAAGTACAATTGATTGTTGAAGAACTACCCGACCAATTCCAAGTTCTGTGTGGCCTCCTCAATTTCTGAGGCTGTTATTGCATTAAGTATCCATGTATTTTTATAGCTTCCTTTTTTATTAATGCACTAGGGGTGATCAAATGGTAATGATTTGTTTGCAAGTGAAGAATTTTCATCTTTTTGTTGTTATGTTTGTGGATTGAGATGAAAAATTATAGCTGAACAGATCAGATCATTTAGTTAATTAATCTTTTGGAAGAGGGATTCGACTTTTATTATATGTCCAATGAAGCAATGTGATTATAGAATTATGATATATAACGGTAAATGCTGTTTTCCAGGAAGATGCTAAGGCTTGTCACATGGATTTATCATGTAGTGCATGCCATTAGTGATATGAAATATCTCTGTTATTTGGATTTTATATGAATGATTAGAATTAAAATGAATGGTTGAACTAATTTAAAAATAATAAAAGAAAAACATGTGACAATTTTTGTTTGACAAGGATGAAGTACATTATTAGTGAGGAACAGAAATTTAGAACAAGGCTTGATATTAATTCCAATCTTTACAAACAGTAAACGTATTATATAAGGTTTGATTTCAACAATGAGTTTTTCAAGAAGAAAAATCTTATAATTTGCAGTATATGAAATGACATTACTAAAGTTTAGTTGAAGGGACTAGTGTAATAAAACATGATGAAACAAAATTAGAATATTTATGGAAAGAGGTATCCATATTAAATATTCAATTTTGTCTCAGACATGATTGCTTCTAAAAAAAAATATCTATAAGGAACAAAATAAAAAATAAAAATACGTATTGATAATGTAAAATTATAAGTATTTTTTTTTTAATATTATTCAATCACAAATAACTATATTGATAATTTATCAATTTCTATGATCATTAGGTTAAAATCACACTAAATATTATTTTTACACCGATTAAACTTAACTTTTACACTCATAATGGATCCCTATTAAAGTTAACTTATTTATTAGTGTTAAATTAATTTTACCCTTTTTTTAATTGAATTCCAACATGTGACATATAATGCTTTGAATTTTTTTTTTTTAAAGGAACTAGAATTATAGGCTAGGCCTTATATAGGGAAGGGATCAAGAAAGGGTCACTTGCATAACCATAACATTTTTATTGGGTCCACTGGACCGAAATCCTTCATCCAAGCCCATATATACAAGTAGTATGATTGATAGATGGCAAAAGTAATCAAGATACTCCTTTGGATGTGACTTGGTGTAAAGTATCAGGAATGCTTTTGTAGGCTTACTAATAGACAATTTGTTACTTCCAAAGTGTGATGGTGACAAGCTTAGCTCGTGTGAGATTTTAGGCCATAGCTAGGATCATTGGTGCAAAGTATGTGTTTTCACTTGATTTAGCCATTCTAACCACTCCAAACACATAACATTCCCTTTTAGAATTTCTTTTTTTTTACGCCCCTAAGCTTTCTTTATCTCTTTGAAAACTAGAAGAAACCAAGATTTTGTGAATTAAAAAAGGTAGACAAATTGGTCAAAGAAGTCAGTTTATCCCATAAGTTATATTTCTAACACCCATCTTTCTAACTTTGACATTCCAGTTTGACCCATTTTGAAAAAAATCCGAAGGTTTTAGACTCTAACCTGATGTTTTCTACGCATAGAAATATTCATACAAAAAATATTATACTGCTGATATTTACTCTGATTATTAGCACTTTATTATTATTTTTACCAAAAATTAAAGTGGTTTTCGTTGGAAAATGGAGAGAATAAAAATTCATTGGAAAAGTTGCATTGGAACTCTCTATTCTTTTCTCATGTTTTTCTAAAGACAAAAAAGAAAGAAAGAAAACAAAACTCTTCATTTTAAACAACTAGCAGTGAAGCAGAATATACATATTAAACTAACTCTATAAAATATTTTTACTTCCCTATATATCATCGTTCTCGGTTAAATTTTATGTGAAACTAATTCAAATATTTATCTAGTTCAGATATTTGTGATCTCTGTCAAAAGTTTGAGGGCGGGACATTATTTAAAGAAATGTGTTTTGATAAAAAAAGAATAGCCTGTACTAATTAATGTGAGTGAGTTTTTTTATTCCTGCAATCAAATAAAATGCCAAAAATTTTACAATAATTTATATAACTTGTTAAATTAAATGAGCTATATCTTCTTAATTTAGATTATGTTTAGCGAAAAATTTTAGTTAATTTCTAACTTTTTTTATTAACTAAAAAATTTATTTAGTTATTCAATAAATATTTTTTTAATAATTTTTAATAGTTTTAAACATTTTTTAAAACACTACTTAAAACAACATTTTTAAAACAGTAATTTATATCTTTTTATATTTTCTTTCACTTTTATCTTTGATATATTTATTTATTTTCCTTTTTATTTTTTTAAATAAATCATAATTTTATTATTTTTCTGTCATTTTACATTTTTCTAACTACTATAACAACTAATTTTACATAATACTTCTAATTTAATAAGTTAATCTTTTAACATCCAACTATAACTAACTATCAAGCTTTAACTATTAAACTTCCAATTAAATTTTTTAGCTAATTTCACTGAACATAATCTTAACATTAGTGATCTTATTTATAACATTGCCAACTTATTATACTGAGTAATAATAAAATAACTGTTTTAAGTATAATTATTAAAACAATTGTTACAAAAATTTAACAGTTTTACAACAATTCATAATTGGATGACAAGATAAAAAAAATCTTGTAACTATAAGTTGATTTTATTTAAGTTCTAATGAAGTATAAAGACAAAAGAACTACTCTTTTTATATAGAAAGACAAAAGAAATGCTTAAAAATGAAATTCTGGGTTGATCATTTATGGTGAGACTGTGAGAGATTTGCCTTTAAAAATAATTATAGTGAGAAATTTGACCGTTACAATTTGAGGAAAGCTTTCTCCATTTTATGTGTACTGTTTGGTGTGTGAAATGATTGTTCTCTCCTCTGAATGCTTGTGATGATCATTTATGCAAGCGACATAAATTTGCATTTCAACTTGGGACCACAAAAAATCTTATTATGGATGATGGACGGAACATTTTTTCTTTCATTTTTTAATTTTTTTTTTTGTTTTAGTGTAACAATCTGAAACTATATGATGGAAGAATAGCATTCTTAATAGATAAAAAATTTGAACCCAAAAAGAAAAACACCAAGATTGTTTTCAAATGATAGAAGAGGTGTTTTGGGCCATGCCAATGAAAGTATGAAACTTCCACTCTATCATACTTATTGGCATTTATTTTGGTATTGATACTTATTAGCATTTGACGAGGGATTGTCTTCTTTATAAATAAAATTGAACATAAAAATGACAAATTCTTGTAATAATAACAACAATTAATAACTGTGTGTATATATTATTAGATGGGTGTTTTTAATTTGTTTGTTTGATCAATAATTTACAATTTTACTTAAATTAGGTAATCAATTTTCTATTAGTTCCCTGTTCATCAGCTTAAATTAGGTAATCAATTTTTTCCTTTGACTATATTATGCAAATATTAATTATATCAAGTGTTTAATTTATTTTTTCAAGTGACACATCTTTATATACTAAATTATAATGTATTTTCTTAACTACAAGTGCTTAACTCATCTGTTTGTTCTTGTTAATTATAAAAATGTTTAAAAATGATGTAATAGTTATATATAATTTTGAAAAAAATAATATAAAAAAGGTTATTCTAGTGATTTACTCAAAAGTTAAAAATAATATTTCTTTAAATCTACAAGAGAAATATCATAAGATCAATATTTTTTAATTTAAAGAATGGTCCAAACTTTTCATTTAAAAATGAAACGTACCATTTTGATTTGTTTATCTAGTTTAAATGTTAAATTTAAATTATTTTAAATAACTTATTGACTTTTTTATAATTTTATATTTTATATCAATCTGGAAATACTTTATATACAAAACAATCGGTGATTAAAATGATTTCTCAATATATCAAAAGTGGTTATACATACTTGAGTTTCTTAACTAAAATTTAAAATTCTATTCCCTTATTCCCTTACATTACGCTAGTATAAGATTATGATAAAAGAATGAGTAAATTATACTAGTTTTTTTTTTTTTTTTTCCAAATTGCATTCGATGTTCTTTCTTTTTTAGATATTACTTTTATCCCATTCGATTAAGTTGTTAACTAATATCAATTGAAATATATGAATAGATGAGATTGTCTTTTAAAGTAAATTACACTTGCCAAGAAGAATATACGACTTTTCGAGAATATATAACTTTGGAAATTCTAACAATTTGTACACTCGATACCACTCCCTTGAATCTGACTCTGATGGACACGACAAGACTGTTGATGTCACTGACCCCGACGACGCCATTGTCTAAGGAACAAGACACATCAATGATAGTGACTGAAACTACGGCGAGGGACAAAAGGGTTGTGGAGATGGATATGATGGTGATGGCAATTACAGTGGTAGCGATAACTACAGTGGTGGTGGTTGCTCCGATGATAGTGGGTGTGCCCGGACGCTGTGTTGGTGGACAAACACGACTATGATGAGAAATAGATGATGCTCTCATGAGAGAGGGAGGATGAAAAGGAGGTGGTGGTGGTAAGTTAGGAAGAGTTGTTGAAGAAGAGAAGAGTTTATAAAATCCAAGATATGATTTTGAGAAAAAGATGAGAACATTTTAAACATAAGTTTTCATTAAAAGTCATGTAAGTAACATGTACTTACTTTTTTTAAAATTATTAAATAATATTTAGGAGGGAGGCAATATAGATATAATATGAACTAAATAATTAAGAATTTTTTTGTAAGGTGTAAAAAAGAAAGAATATCGAATATAATTTTAAAAAAAATACAAAAATAATTGACTCTAAAAGAATAATAGGATAAGATTTCATATAAAGTAATGAATGTTAACCGTTATATTACAGGTTGGAGTATCCAAATTGATTACCTTCTCTCTCATAACCTGTCATAAATAAAACTCAATACATACCATACACAAAATCAATATTTAAAATGCGTGTCTAACTTTATCTATTTTAAAAGGAATTTGTGTTTTTCTTCGAAATTGAAGTGATTCATATAAGCACAGTTATGACACGATTCAATCTTAAAATTATGAGCATGAAGGGTTTTGTAAACATAGAAGCGACTGTACCATTAATTATTATTAGTATTGTTGTAAGAAATAGTAAACTTTTGTGCATAATTTTTTAAATTTAAATAAATTTATAAAAGAATTAAATTAACAAATAATAGATATTTATTATTCATAACCAATATTCTGTTATAAAATTAAATAAATACTTTTAAAATTAAAGAGAAATTATTAAAAAATCAAGATATATATTAGTCGTTGTTTAAGGTTAAAGTGATACTGTCGAAAAAGAGGGAGGTTAAAGTGACGTATAAGTTGACTTGAAAGCTTCCAACACAATAAATAGTGTGATTATGGATTTAGGTATCCATATTAAATGTTGGGAGCTACAGTATAAGGCTAGTTTTTAAAATGTGTATGTGATGTAAAACTACGAACCATAAAGGATGAGAGTCGCTTAATATATACTAGTGGTTAATTAATAAACTAATAATAAGGCGTATTAGTATAAGTTAGTGTTGAAGAAAATGTTCACATTAAATATACACTCATGCTATGCTATGCTTTTAAAGAAATACATGCGTCTGAATGAAGTTGTAATTTTGCTTTTCCTAACTAGTGCTAGTATTGCTTGTAAAAAGAAAAAAAACAACTAGTGCTAGTATTTTAAAAAAATAAAAATGTTGTCTTGGTACTTATTTCTTTTTATGATGTGTTTTACTTGATTTATTTCAATAGTAACCATGACCAATGCAAGTATATTTATTGATAAATTTAACATAATGTTCATTTCCGACTAATTAGTTTTAAAATAAACCATTATTAAAAAAAAGGTTAGATTTATCAACAAAATTTACTGTTTTTCTCTCTCTCTATTACGTATATAGTTTAGAGATAGAAACAAACAGATTCGTAATTAGAGATAAATTTAAATTACATATATTAGAGATGGAAAATGTCACCTTCACATGAAATTCACTTCTAATTCTATGTCTATTTGATGAATTTTACAATAATAAAAAAATAAAAAAACTTAGATGAAGAAATATAAAGGCGAAAGAGATTAAATCTATAAAATATGATTCAAAAAATATTTTGACGAGTTATTTTGAGTTCTTTGTTATAAGAGAAATAAACAAAGTGTTAGAGGTGGAAACCCATCCTTAATAGTAATAAATATATGTGTAATTTTGGTTCTTATTATATATTACGAATTTATATTTGCATTTATTAATACTAATTTTAGTATTATTTGTGTGTATATATATATATATTATAATTAGTATTATTATTTTAATAATATTATTATATTTATTAATATTAACTTTAATTTATTTGCACATATTCATTAATTTATGTTTATTAATATTATTTTAATTTAATAATAGTAAATATATGTGTAATTTAATTCCAATTTTTGTTGTATTAGCTGTATATTTTACTATTTAATAAATAGAGTATTTTATAAAATTGTATCATATTCAAAGTAATTTGTTTTGGATACTATTATATATACATATTTGATAAATGTAACGTTTAATATTAATTATATTATATAAATATGATATTTAATGTTGTCGGTAGTCAATTGTACATTTAAGAAACAATTTTATTACCCAAGCGGTTTTCTAGTGCTGTGGCAAACGTTAAAGGATGAGGGTGGGTTCAAACCACATCCAAATCTTGTGGATTTATTTTGGAGTCTTTGACTCTTTGTTATTGGAGAAATAAACAAAGTGTCAGAAGGTGAAACCTCCACTCTTAGTAAATATTTACTGTATCTAATTTTAGTCTCTTATTTAAATTATATAATATAGTTTTTATATATTTATTAAACAAATTCATTAGCTTAATGATTTATTTATATGTTTGAATTTCATTTCACATGGATTATAAATTTGTTTCCCATTTTCACATGTTACCTTAATTTTTCATGTCATTGTCACAAAAATGTCATAAGCATACATGCATGTTAAACAAATATGTTAGCTTTCACGATAATATCACGTCGTTGTGTTAGTTAATGTCATAATTTAGTATGACTAAATTTTTAAAATTTTTAATGGAAGGCTAATAGAGGAATCTGATTGAGATTAAGATTTAGAAAATCTAATTACCACAATTAAAAAGTTGAGTGACTAAATTTCCACAATTTCAATATATTCTATTCATTCCTACATATAAGATGTTTATGACTAATTTAGGGTTATTTAAAAAGTTAGTCATTTTAGTTATTAACATGACATTTACTTATAATTATAATATTTTTGAAATTATTCTTAAATAATTAATGTATGTACTATGGAGACATAATAATAGTAATAAAATTTTAATTTTAAAATTAAATTCTTTATTTCTTCAATCCTCGTTAAGAGAGAAAAAAAGATAATTTATAACTTTTATTATAT
>PYAF01001073.1:110067-127967 GCA_007407185.1 Glycine tomentella | reverse complement strand
AAACAATATCTTATAATTTAAAATTGTAAAGTCTAATTAATATTTTTTTAAATACTCTTATATAATAATTACTTCTTTTGGTATTAAATATAAAATAATAATTTTTTATTTTTAAATATAATTTTTTAATTAACTTTATTTTATTAAAAATTATTATCTCTAATATATCTTTCATTTAATTGATCGGTTAATTTTAATGACTTTTTTTTATCTTTTATATCAAATTCCAATAAAAATATATTAAAAACTTATATTTTAACTAAAATTGATTAAATAAAATGTGATTAACTAATTTTATTAATTAATTTAATATTTTTTATATTTGATGTATTTAATACTTCATTAAATATTTTTTAATGCAGATAAATTATTAGTCTTGAACATCTAAAAATATAGAAAGGATAGAATAACAATTAATAACAACTTTGACCACTCTAAAACTAAAAAAAAAAAAAACTTTGACATTCTATTTAATTCTTTCATTTTTTCACATATTAAAGAAAAGTAAGAAAAAGAAAAACCAGACACAGCACAGAACCCCATAACACTATTCACTTGATTCCTTTTATCTCTGTGGCTTTATCAAACTAACCGTGATTCATCATCATCATCATACTACAACTATGCTCTAATTCACAGCCTCAGTTAAAACCAAACCACTTACACTATAAAACCACACTTCTCACCCCTCTCTCTTCCCAAACACTTGTTCTTCTCCCAAACTTCCTTTGACCACTGTCCACCAACACACACACACACACACATTCTTTCTCAACTCTCTTTGCTTTCTCTAGCAAACCAAAAAACGATATTGACACTGCAAAAAAGATAGCATATAGCAAAAGGGGTTATTGTTTCAGATCTCCTTCATTCAATGATAGAAAAAAGTCACAACATTACACACCTCACAAGGCCTAGATCTCCTTGTTCATGGCATTGAGACTCTGGTCACTCTAAAAATCTCATTTTGATTCCACCCTTTTGTTTTTTCTCACTTCAGAACCTGTGTTTCATAGTTTGGGGGTGTTTGTTTGTTTGTGACTTGTTCTAATGGCTGACGCTGCTGAGCCTAATAAAGCATTGCCTGAGGCAGAGAAGAAGAAAGAGCAGACACTACCCTTTTACAAGCTCTTCTCATTTGCAGACAAGTGTGATTGGATGCTCATGATCTCTGGCAGCATAGGAGCTATTATTCATGGCTCATCCATGCCGGTTTTCTTTCTCCTCTTTGGTGAAATGGTTAATGGCTTTGGCAAAAACCAAATGGACTTGAAGAAAATGACAGAAGAAGTATCAAAGGTTAATTATTTAATCAATTTAATCAATGAATTCTTATTAGCGACACCTTCTATCAGATCCAAGATCTAAAGTTTTTATTTTTAATTAATTTTTCTTTTTTCCTCTTTACCTTAATTTTTTTGTTATGATCATGATTGCAGTACGCTCTCTATTTCGTGTACCTTGGCCTTGTCGTTTGCATATCATCCTATGCAGGTATGTTAAATTTTCTTTCTTTCTTTCTTTATCTAAAAAAAAAATTGAACTTTTTCTTCCCTACTTTCTTTGTTTTGTTGGTCCTAACCTGTGAACAAGAATCGATTACACTTATTGGACCATTGCTTCTGAGACCTCTTCGTGTGTGACTGTTGTTGTTGTTTCATGAGTCACTTCACATCGATCCCACGTGTTCTGTCAACAAAACGCACTCGTCCTTTTCCTTCCTTTCCTTCTCTTGTCAATCTCACTGTCACCACTTGAGATTTTTCCTGCCTAACATTATTATCTATCACTCCATTCTCATCTTTATCATCTATTAGTATTACCATTAATGATTGGTACACATTTCTATTACCTTCATTAAATAATTGAACCCCCCTACCATGCATCAAATTTTGTAACACTAAAGCAAATAAAAATCATGTACTATTTCTTAATTTCTTATTTTTTTTTATGATGAATTAAATTTTTCACCAGAAATTGCATGCTGGATGTACACTGGGGAGAGGCAAGTGAGCACACTGAGAAAGAAGTACTTGGAGGCAGTGCTTAAACAAGACGTTGGTTTCTTTGACACGGATGCAAGAACAGGAGATATTGTTTTCAGTGTTTCCACAGATACACTTCTAGTCCAAGACGCAATAAGCGAGAAGGTGCTTTTGAATTTGCCATCTTTCTTGTGTTTTTTTTTTTTTTTTTTTCTTTCTCAACTGTATGAAGAAAAAAAGAACAATTTGAAACCATGGGCTTCTTGGGGGTAGTTAGTTGATTGATATCCATTAAAAGTGGGGCCCTACATGATCATTGAAAAGAATGGCGCACGTTAGCAAAGCACGGTTTAACGTGCGCCAATGTTAAGTCAAGTCACATAACTGATGTTGGAAGTTCTTTCATGGTACATTGAAATCATGGCTTTCTGGGTTTGCTGATTGATATCCATTACAAGTGGGGTCCATTTCCATACATACATGATCATAGTGCAAAGTGGTGCACGATAGCAAAATGGCTTAACATGCGCCGGGATTAAGTCACATAGGTGATGTTGCATGGCAGTTGCTTCATGGTATGAATAGAGAAAATAATATATATAGAATTCATGGTCTTCTGGGGTTGTTGATAGATATCCATTAATAGTGGGGTCCATTTCCATACATGATCATAGTACAAAGTGGTGCACGTTAGCAAAACAAGGCTTAACATGCACCGGGGTTAAGTCACATAGCTGATGTTGCATTGCAGTTTCTTCATGGTATGAAAAGAAAAAAGAACATATAGAAACCATGGCCTTCTGGGGTTGTTGATTGATATCCACTAAAGTGGGGTCCATACATGATCATAGAGCAAAGTGGTACATGTTAGCAAAGCACGGTTTAACATGCGTTGGGGATTAGTCACATGGCTGATGTTTTCTATTTTTTCATAGAGTTTTTGTAGTTTTATGTTTGTTGGTTTAACGTTTTGTGATACTGCTGTAGGTGGGGAACTTCATACACTATCTATCAACGTTTCTGGCTGGTCTAGTGGTTGGTTTTGTTTCAGCATGGAGGCTTGCACTTCTGAGTATTGCAGTGATTCCTGGGATTGCCTTTGCTGGTGGATTGTATGCTTACACACTCACTGGCCTCACATCGAAGAGTCGCGAATCCTATGCGAATGCCGGCATCATCGCCGAGCAGGTGAGGCTAATTCTTCTTGGTTGAACAACTTGGTTTTGAACATATCATGTGCATGAATGTTGCACATATTTCTATTTATGGAAGCAACACAAGATTAATATGTTCATAAAATAAAATGTTTGGATGAGTTGGTTGTGCTTGTTGTTGTGTTTGTTCTATTTTTTTTTTTACCTTTTGTTGGTGTATTTTCTTTTTTTAATCTGGGGTTATGGAAAAGCTTTTGAATTTTGATCCTCCTACTTTTGAGAGCGCATGCTCTTCTTTCGTATGAATTTGCGCCTTGTTTTAAGTTCAATGGTTGTTTAACGTGTGAAATGATGTCTTGTCGTGTGAGGCACTCATGAAAGTTCCTAGCTAGTTTTTTTCTCTTTTGTGAGTAAAATAATCAAAAAGCATGGTGATGATGATGGTGGTTGTGTGTTGCTCTAATGCCAACTATGGCCCTTGCTTACAATTAAGTACATGATAGGAAATTATGTCTTGCCTAAAGTTGCTTACTTTTTTAGTTGTTTTAGATCCGTCCTTTACATTGATTTCCATAATCATTGGCTCAAAAATTGCCTCCATTAGAAAAAAAAGAAAGTGCCAGATTAATGTAGGGACTAATTAGTCTGCATTATGTGCAATTTGTACAGGCCATTGCTCAAGTTAGAACTGTTTACTCTTATGTTGGTGAGAGCAAGGCATTGAATTCTTATTCCGATGCAATACAAAACACATTGAAGCTTGGATACAAGGCAGGGATGGCCAAAGGTTTAGGCCTGGGATGCACATATGGAATAGCTTGCATGTCTTGGGCACTAGTTTTCTGGTATGCTGGAGTTTTCATCAGAAATGGACAAACAGATGGTGGCAAGGCGTTCACCGCTATTTTCTCGGCCATTGTTGGTGGCATGTGAGAGCCTAATTTGAGTAAATTTTAATGATTCTGTGTTAAACTTGTAATGAAGCCCAGCCTTTTGATCTTGATATGTTTGTTTGCTTCAACAGGAGTTTGGGACAGTCATTTTCGAACTTAGGCGCTTTCAGCAAAGGCAAATCAGCTGGATACAAATTGATGGAAATCATCAATCAGAAACCAACTATAGTGGAAGATCCATCGGAAGGAAAATGCTTAGCTGAGGTTAATGGCAACATTGAATTTAAGGATGTCACTTTCAGCTACCCTTCGAGGCCGGACGTGTTTATCTTTCACAATTTCTCAATCTTTTTCCCTGCTGGTAAAACTGTTGCAGTTGTTGGTGGTAGTGGATCTGGAAAAAGCACAGTTGTTTCCTTGATAGAAAGGTTCTACGATCCAAATGAAGGTAACTAAGCACATTTAACTCTCTTGAAGGAGCAAATTTTTGGTACTACTATGACATTTTTGTGATACTATTGAAGCTTCTTACTTATGAAGATAACAAGTTTTGATTATTGGATGAACAACTATGTTGATCTCTTTGAAATGGCCAAGCAGGTCAGGTTCTGCTGGATAATGTGGACATTAAGACACTCCAACTAAAATGGTTACGCGATCAAATTGGGTTGGTGAATCAAGAACCTGCACTCTTTGCAACTACCATTCTTGAGAATATATTCTATGGAAAACCTGATGCAACAATGGCTGAAGTGGAGGCTGCTACTTCTGCTGCAAATGCTCATAGCTTTATTACCTTACTTCCTAATGGTTATAACACTCAGGTGAGTAGTACTAATAATTTCAAGCATTACTAAGTTGTACCAATTTCTGGTTTTGGCTTAAAATTTGGTCATTTAGTACTAGTCAAGTGTGTGTGAATTACAATACTTTGTGTTTCTCATCAGGTAGGAGAGCGAGGAGTTCAATTATCTGGGGGCCAAAAGCAGAGAATTGCTATTGCTAGAGCTATGTTGAAAAATCCAAAAATCCTTCTATTAGATGAAGCTACTAGTGCTCTTGATGCAGGGTCTGAAAGCATTGTTCAAGAGGCACTAGACAGGCTCATGGTTGGAAGAACAACCGTGGTTGTTGCGCATCGTCTATCAACCATAAGGAATGTTGATACCATTGCAGTTATACAACAAGGCCAAGTTGTCGAGACAGGCACACATGAAGAACTAATTGCCAAGGCAGGCACCTATGCCTCACTCATTCGGTTCCAAGAAATGGTTGGAAATAGGGACTTCTCCAACCCATCAACTCGCCGGACACGGTCATCGCGCTTGAGCCATTCGTTGTCAACCAAGTCCTTGAGCCTCCGGTCTGGAAGCTTGAGGAACTTGAGCTACCAGTATAGCACTGGAGCTGATGGCCGCATTGAGATGATATCAAATGCTGAAACAGACAAGAAAAATCCTGCCCCAGATGGATATTTCTTCAGGTTGCTCAAGATGAATGCTCCTGAATGGCCTTACTCAATCATGGGAGCTGTTGGTTCTGTTCTTTCTGGATTCATTGGCCCAACTTTTGCTATTGTTATGAGCAACATGATCGAGGTCTTTTACTTCAGTAATTATGCATCCATGGAGAGGAAGACTAAGGAGTATGTCTTCATTTACATTGGTGCTGGTCTCTATGCTGTTGGTGCATACTTGATACAACATTACTTCTTTAGTATCATGGGAGAAAACCTCACCACAAGGGTCAGAAGAATGATGCTTGCTGGTATGATTTATTTTGTGTTGGTGTGCATGTGTGGTATTCTCTACTTTTACTTTGTTCTCACATTCTCTTTCAACACTTTTTGAAAATATTGCCAAAAGTCTTGGCAATGTTTTGTGAAATGAATTATTTCTAGCAAATATTTGTTTTAATTTTTTTTCAAAGGATAAAAGTTAATTTTTTTTAGGTCAATCAGAGTTAGAGTTTGATCTTGGTAATCTATGCTGATCTTTTATACAAACTTTTATTATGCTGATTATCGAAGTAAAACTCTAATTCTTATCTGAGATCATTACTAAAAACATGTATGTAAGCTTTGCCTTTTTTCAAAAAGCTAGTAAAAAAAAGGGGTTATGTTTTTTTCTTCTTCAAAATAACAAATAAAACAAACACTTAAATTTTGGTATTTGTATTGTTTTTTTTAGCTATTTTGAGGAATGAAGTTGGATGGTTCGATGAGGAGGAGCACAACTCGAGCCTTGTTGCAGCTCGCCTTGCCACAGATGCAGCTGATGTCAAGTCTGCCATTGCTGAGAGGATATCAGTGATTCTACAGAACATGACATCTCTCCTTACTTCTTTCATAGTTGCTTTCATAGTTGAATGGAGGGTTTCCTTGCTCATCTTGGCAACTTTCCCTCTCCTTGTTCTAGCCAATTTTGCTCAGGTAAATTAAATCTCACACCCTCCTCCTCTATAATAATATGTTTTTTCTTTTTTTAATAGTGGCATCGGAGGTTTGAATCTCGGACCTCATACATGTTATACCCCAAATCTCCCATCCCATACATAGTGGTTTTAAAAACAAACATTATCATGATAACACATATGATGCCAAGGGATATATAAACTACTATAATAAATTAGATCCAAGTTTTGATGCAAGTTTTTGTAGCACTTTTCTTCACCCAAGACATGAAAAATTGTTTTTTAGCATGGTTCAAGTGAACTTACAAAATTGTCTTGTTATTTGCATGTGTTGACCTATGACTAGTGGTGGTGTCAGGCCAAAGAGGTAAATCTAGATTTTTTTTAACCCAAGATTCTTATATATCACTAGTGTAGTTTAGATCCTTACCTTATACTTGGACTTTTACACTGGTGAGAATCTAGCTTCACATACTAGCTGGCACTAAACGACAGAAAAGCTAAAACAACAAGGTCCCCACTCAAAGTAGAACGGTGCACGTGCTTTCTTCCAAGTCCAGTGCATTAACTTCTGGGAAATAAATAACTCCTAATATATTGGCCTATTAAAAGCACATTAATAATGGCCATTAAATTTTAATTTATTTTATGGGTACAGATTCCATACCTGATCACCAACTTCGATGTCACTCACTGAGACTGGTCTTGCAGTTCAAAATTACTACCACTATTATATTATTATTATTATTATAATAATAATACTATTATTGTGAGTTCTAATATCTTTGCCAACTTTCTATGGAAGTATATTTTAATTTATTATAGTAAAGAATTGAAGACAGAAACCATGCTCTTCATTGGTAGAATAGAAATACTTGCAGAGCTAGACTCATTTTTTTATTAATATTTTTTGGGATACTGAAAATAATATTTTTTGGAGTACTGTAGAGGAAACTTCATTATATTATATTCATTTTCTTATTCATATATTTTTCTGCAAACCCCAAACCTTCTTTATTTGTCTAGGAATCTGAACTTTTATTTTTTAGCTCCCCACCCGTGATCGTATTCAGTTCTTTTTCAGGTCCTAGACATGTGACCATAGTCATTTATCTATATATTTATATATTATGTTCAAGTACATCCACTTACTATTTTTTAAGAGCATTTTAATAAGTTATAATTTTGATTTTCTTAGATATATTAAGTGTGAATATTTATTAATTTACACCTACTTATTTTGTAAAAAGAATATTTTAATAAATTATGAGTTCTATTTCCATAAAATGTTTCTTCTAGAAAATAAGTAAACTTAAGTTAGTAAATTTTAGGGTTGAATGGGTGAAATATTTGTGTGTTTATTTTACCACTGGAGATTTTGACTATGCACGTGAGACCATTTGGGATTTGCTGCATTTACATTGTTTAGCTGTATATGGATAACACCTCAGCTGTTTAATTAGGACATTCATGTGAGTAATTCTGGAGATAGTATCACATGGACTTTCTATCTTGCTTTTTGGGTGCACAATTCTCGATCCTGCTCCAATCTAATTGTTTGGTAGATTTGGAAGAATATTGAAAAAAATAGTTAATATAGATATATTAATCTACACTTTTATTTTTGAAAAATTATTTATATATTTTATCATGGAGATTTCTTTTTTATTTCAAAAGACGGCTTTTAAAAGTATTTTGCAGAACAATTTTTTGGTTATGTTTTTTTCTGTAACTTGTCTTACTTTGTGTAAAAATATTGTTTTTCTGTTTATAATTTAAGGCTATAAGTTTTTTATTGTGCATATTTTTCACGGGCATACCCCGCACGATGTAAAAGCTAAAAGTAGTGATGATTTTCACTTTCGCTTTTGTGTCGATGATTCCCACGGAAAAGCATGCAAAGTTAACAAAATAAAAACTTAGACACTACTAATAATTAATAAATTCAAAATTTCAACAAGTTGTTTTTACTTTGCATATGGGTTAATTTTTTTAATTAACGCTAAGTATTTCTACATAACTTTTCACTTAATCTGTCACACTTCATAATAATATCACCTTTCTTACACTTAGGAATTAGGATGACACATTAATATTTTGAAAAAATATCAAATTTCACAATAATACATACAATGACGCATTAATTTTTTTTAAGAAAATAATATCAAATTTTCATGCATCACTTTCAAACTAATAACAGTAGAGTTAATACTGTAAGGGGTAGTGTTCTAAATTCTGCGCATGCTATAGGCACAGGGCAAGAAAATAGACTGATTGATCAGGGACATGTACCTTATTATCTATCAATGTCTTTTAATGTAGTAGGTATCCATACCATGCATGTAACATTCAACATTCTCTCTCCTCCGGGTCCCACCCCCACCCCTTTAGCCCCTTTGGTTCTTTTTTTTCAGTGGATTTATTCACCCTCACTGAACCTTTTTACCAAAAATGAATAGTGTGCAATTACTGAAAATTACCAACATCCCTTTGTCCAATCTTTGGCAGAAGCACAACATTTAATTGTTAAAGTTTACCGTTATACTTGCAGTTATATGTTACCCTCTTGCCTTGCATGGATGTAGTAGCCAACAAAATCCAGTAGCACAGGTTCAAGAATTACTCTTGCTACACGTTCCCAAAGAAAAGGTTTAAGAGTGTTACTACAATAAAACCAGGGGCTTGTTAAGATTCAGAAAACATTTTCTAGTTCTCAATTTTGGTTTATACAATTATTAATTTTTTTTATTTAATTCAAAGGTTTCTGATGATAAAAAATAAAAATACAAAACCAAACATGTCCCAAGTGTTTCTAATGTTCTTGTCTTTTTGTTTAGGTGTACTTTTAATATTTTTTGGTGTACTAATGTTCTTGTCTATTTCACTGTTTGTATCAATGTGGAATGCCAGTAACACATTCTTTAACTTATTATTATTTCTTGAAATTTATTTGAAACTACAAAATCATAACCGAGACTCATTCAATATAGAGTGAAACCTACATAATTTTGTGATCTTGATAAGTTTTAGTCATTAATAATGTGTTTTGCTAGCATTTTTCTTATATCAAATAATTTAACCTTAGAAGTTAGAATATCCTAGGAATCTAACTTGGTTTGTGTAGAATTAGAACATTATGCTGTTGATTAAGTGCTAACAATGGAATGATTTTCTCTCTATCTTTGGATTCTGCAGCAACTATCTCTAAAAGGGTTTGCTGGAGACACAGCCAAGGCTCATGCAAAGACAAGTATGATAGCAGGAGAGGGAGTGAGCAACATCAGAACAGTTGCAGCATTCAATGCTCAGAACAAGATGTTATCTGTGTTCTGCCACGAGCTCCGTGTGCCTCAGAGCCAGAGCCTGCGCCGGAGCCTGACATCCGGCTTCTTGTTCGGCCTCTCTCAGCTTGCCCTCTATGCCTCCGAGGCTCTCATTCTATGGTACGGTGCACATTTGGTCAGCAAAGGTGTTTCAACCTTCTCAAAGGTCATCAAGGTGTTTGTGGTCCTAGTGATCACTGCGAATTCGGTGGCTGAAACTGTGAGCCTTGCACCGGAGATTATTCGCGGCGGTGAAGCTGTTGGTTCGGTGTTCTCAATCCTCGATCGATCGACAAGAATTGACCCTGATGATCCTGATGCTGATGCGGTTGAATTGCTTCGCGGGGAAATTGAGCTCAGACATGTTGATTTTGCATACCCTTCTAGGCCTGATGTGATGGTGTTCAAGGATTTTAACCTTAGGATCCGTGCAGGCCAGAGTCAGGCTCTTGTGGGGGCAAGTGGTTCGGGGAAGAGTTCTGTTATTGCATTGATTGAGAGATTCTATGACCCTATAGCTGGAAAAGTGATGGTGGATGGAAAGGATATTAGGAAGTTGAACTTGAAGTCTTTGAGGCTTAAAATTGGGTTGGTGCAGCAAGAGCCAGCACTTTTTGCAGCAAGCATTTTCGAGAACATTGCATATGGGAAAGAAGGTGCAACCGAGGCTGAGGTGATTGAGGCTGCACGTGCTGCGAACGTGCACGGATTTGTGAGTGGTTTGCCTGAGGGTTACAAGACACCGGTTGGTGAGAGAGGCGTGCAACTCTCTGGAGGGCAAAAGCAAAGGATTGCTATTGCAAGAGCCGTGCTTAAGGACCCCACAATTCTTCTACTAGATGAGGCCACAAGTGCACTTGATGCTGAGTCCGAGTGTGTGCTACAAGAGGCCTTGGAGAGGCTAATGAGGGGTCGCACCACGGTGCTCGTGGCTCATCGTTTGTCAACCATTAGAGGGGTTGATTGCATTGGTGTGGTTCAAGATGGGCGCATTGTTGAGCAAGGTAGCCATTCTGAACTTCTCAGCAGGCATGAGGGGGCATATTCTAGACTCTTGCAGCTACAACATCATCACATATGAGAGAAAGAGATTATTGTTTTTTTTTTATTTGATAAATATGACCTTGTGGGGGTGATAATTATGTTTGGGTCCCATTAACCTCATGCTTTGGTTTTTCTTTTTTGTTCCTTTTAGATGTAGATATGTGGGATATGAGGTTTGTACCTTGAGTTCAAAGTGATCTAAATTTCCAATGGGGTATCAATTATTATATTTAATCACATGACAATGGTGCATAAGCCTGTCATCTATCTTGTTTTTTTTAGCCTTTTCTTCTACCTTCCTATTAATATAATGCACAGCTCTTATAATGTCTTGTTGCTGCCCTTTGCTTTTTCTACATGCATGTGTTTGTTGAATCCAAATTGCTTGTAGTCAGCAAAATAACTTGCATTCATACAGTCAACAATTCTTAATCGTCTGATTAAGACCGAAGAACTCATTTTATCGCGATGAATCGGATTCATTAAAGATCTGATTCATCCGATCCTCATTCAAAGGTTGCAAAGTGCTGACTGCATGAATGTGTGTTTTGTTAACATGATTTTTTCTTAGTTAAAGATAAACATATGGCATTTTCTATGGAGGGGGCCCCAATAAGAGGACTAGTGGCATTGTTGGAAAATCAAACAACAAAGAAAAAACGTACTTAAGTTTTTTTACAAAATGGAGACACAATCAGTTGAGGCAGATAGATGGTGTGAATTATTGTAAATGTGGGATGGGTGAAACATTATTCTATGTAGTGCTTTAAATCTTCAAAATGACCCCACTTGATGTTGTCTAGAAGGATTTCCCTCTCTGGTCACTCATTGAACATGAAGGGGACTTTATCACACCACAATTAACTAAAATTGAGTGCACCTTTTATATCTTTTTCTCTCAAGATTTTTTTTTTTTTGGGCGGGGATATGAATGGCCCCCATGTAGACAACATAAGCTAAAGGATGCAAACCAAGGACAGATCTCTCATATCCTTTTATCACATGGATCAGACTTACTTGTAACCTTCACTGAAAAGGATGCTACCATCCATATGTGTACTTGGTCTGCCACAAAAGTAAACAGAGAAAGTTACAAGAGAGATTGGTCCCTTTTAAGGTCCTAAATACATTTGCAGTTCCAATGCAGTGACCAGTGTGTGTGAAAGTTATGTTTTGAGGGGAGGGTATGTGGAGAAGACAAATGCATGGCTATGAGCAGGAGAAGTGGAGAAAATGATGGGTGAGAAGAATAGAAATCAAATGGGGTGTGGAAAGAGATTTTCAAATGACATTTGGTTGTTGGCAGGATTGATGATGCATCAGCATCAGAGTGAGCCTCAATTATATGTGCCTGCAGACTGAGTTCAATGCATGTTAAGTACTGAATTGAATTTTGTGTTGGATTTTTCAGGATAATCTTGTTTAGACACTATATAAGTCTATGGCTAGGACTACTTATACTAAATAGACAAAAAGATTCCAATTTTATTTTCTGTCATTTGGCTAATTTCCTTTGTAGATAAATTCAACACTTTTTTAAGCATAGAAATGACACGTAACATGGGGATTGAACTTAATCAAAGAAAATGTGATGTTTTTCTTTGCCTGTGGGATCAAGGAATTGAATTGGATGAAGATACGATGGACTATTATATCATGTTTTAATTTATTTGGTGACATGATAGAGTAGAATAAAATTATCAAACATAGTTTGTTTATTAGTTCAATAGTGATCCTAAGGGAAAAATTGCATTAGGAACAAATATGATATGATAGAGCAAATAGCCCCCATTAGTCCTCATTTCACACAATCATTTTACACTTTTTATTATTTTTTATTTCACCACCACCAATTCTATCATAATTGTTTCTATTACTTGAACCATTCTTGTTGTTACTACCATTGTCTAAGTTCCCATGCTGCTATTATCAATGTTACTACTACTAAAGTTACTACCACTACTATCAATGTGCCGCCACAATCTATGTACGTGATCACGGTCATTACTACAACAATTGTTATTGCCACCATCACACTATTACTACTACTTGTTGCTACAGTTAATATTGTTATTGCTGCAAATGATAACCGCTGTTATCATTACTATATTGTCATTGCATTGTCAATATTATGACTATTGTTGTTATTATTATAATTATTACAATTATTATAATTATCACTGTCATCGTAACTATAATCACAATACCACCTTCTTTGTTATATCTCTGTTACTATTGCCACCACTTATCCCTATCACAATTGTTGGTATCACTCTCCACTTTTATCACCACTTTTATGAGGGGCAATTTTGTTATTTACATACAACTAAAATGTATTACCTTGTTCTTTTATCTTATTCTATCTTGACTTAGAAATGGGCCAATTAGTATGGCTATTGGATTACACAAAATAAACCAGCCCCATGACCCATCTAAAACATAAAGTGATGTCTTAGGGTCAAAATGTAATTTTCTTTTACGGCAGAGCAAAAATCAATCTAGTCATGCCTCTGATGGATAGCCCAAGTTGAGAACTGTTGTTGAGAGAGGGGGTAAAGGTCCAGGCTGTCTTAGATGCCGTACAACTTCGTTGTCTTCTGTCACCTTTTTCTGTTTTGGAGGGGGAAAAAACATTGCTGGTACTTCCAAACCATCAAATTAATTAATTCCTTCCTTTCTTCAATCCCTCTTCCAAATTACTCTTTCATAGAGAGCATTAAATACAATAGGTCAATACTGATCCAAAAACAAGGTTAGTGGATGATGTTTATTAGTATAACTTATATAGTAATCCTTCATTTGACAATGGAATAATGGATTACAAGGAGAAAACTTGATGCAATTTCCTAAGTATTTTTAGTGTTGTTCTTTAAATAAAATTGAAGTTTTACATCGATATTTTATATAAGTTAAAATAATATAAAAATTAAAGTGAAACTAAAATTCAGATTGAAGAGTAACGCCCAATGCACCTAATAAATTACTAGTGTATTTAGGTATCTCCTAAAATCAATTTTGACTCTCAAAATCATGGTATAAAATTAAATAAGTCGAAACAATTATTCATGTGCATTTGGTGTAGAGTTGTGAAAAAGGACATGCATCACTTGAAGAGAATCCGAAGTTGTTTCTATGTCGTTTTATAACCAATTTGACCTGGAAATATTCATATTCATGCATCTCAAATGCTAAAGCGAACACAATTTATTGCTTTGACCTTCAACTTGATTTTGGAATTGGTTTTAATAGAATTGAAAGCTAATTCAAACACTCACTACATCTAAGTTTTTCCCTATATATTAACACTAGCAGTCATATATTAGTGTGTTTGGTGTTTTCACTCCAATATTCCATACCTGATTTCTTACTTCATAAGGTATTTTCAAGGAGATATAAAATTAATTTGATACTAAAAGAAAAAAAGAATAAGTCATAGATTTCAATCTTTCTATTAATAAAAAATTAACAAAATAATAACTAATATTTATCAATCCAAACAAAAACAAGAGCAATGTATTTTCAAACACACATGCAATAATTTTTCATGAAATGACCGTACTATCCCACCCATTGAAATGGAAATACCACATTGAAGTGTTTCATGAAGAGATGGCCCCAAGTTCCCAAATTTAACCATGACAGATTATAATGCATGTGGATCACACAGGGCTCAATGGTGCAACAGCACTGCATTTTCTCAGTTAGGGGGTGGGGTCGTCCTCTACGTGTATTCAAGTTAGATTCTTGAATATATGGTACGTGTACAGAAAACTCATCAGCTTTTGCTGTGAGGTAGTGTGACTTGTGATGAGTCTTACATTTTTGACCATATAGTATGGGAAAGTCAGATTCTGAAAGACTCCTCCAGCTAGCTAGCCCCATGTCTTCTGGCCAGGCCACACCCCATTTTTGTGCTTGGGATATGGGATTTGATAATTGATAATTTTGAAAACATGGTTCGTCACCATAATTTTGAATGCAACATTAAGATTTTTTAATTGTCTATAATTACAATAAAAACATTATTGATCATATTTGTCTGTAATTTGCCAGCATATTAATAAACACAAAGAAATCACGATGGTATTGGGACTTATATTTAAAACTTTGATTATGATAATAATAATATTCTGCAATTTTTCAATAGTCTCTTCTCTTCTTGGTGCCAGTGCACTAGTCTGGTATGCATGATGAACTTTAATAATATCAAAACAAACAATTACTGTTCTGGCTAACTAATGCCACTGGTTTCACCCTAGTTTGGCTTATTCATTACACCTTGTCCACAGAAAAAAAAAAAAGGGTCCCTTGTCAGTTCCTTATGACATGAAGCTTGGTAATTTTTCCTGACCATTTTGTTTTCTCTCCCCAGTCACTCTGACATCCCTCTCATGGCCCTAAACCTGTGCTAGGGTTTGAAGTAACGGTTCTCTAGGAGACATTGTATATGGTACTCATTCAATTTATTGTAGATTTTAGAGATTGGTCAGGGATAGAGATAATGCACATACTGCATTTTTTTTTCAATCTCTAGGAAACATTTTTTTCAATGTACACAGCATATACATTGCTGCCATGTCTACGTGTACTCACATAATTTGGGTGTCCCACACAATTTTGGGTGCACTGCAGCAACAATGTCTTGACTGTTATATGATAATAGTATTATTATTAGAATTTGATTTTTTTAACCCATATTCGTGCAAAGTATTATTGACTTTATCATATGATGAATTTTATTGAAAAAATCTTATCATTTTTAGTAGAATTTATTTATTTATTTATAAGATTCAAACTTAACAAGAGCATAATCAGTTTTACTCATAGATTTAAAATCCAGATCGACTTGATCGAACCGCGATCTGGTGGTTGAATTGGGTTGACTCATAAATTTGATCTGGTATGCTATTGACTCAGATTGACCCGACCGGGTTTGTGGTCGAACCGTGACCCGTTGACCTGGATCGGGTCACTTATATATTTTTTTCATTTTATTTTTTTATATTTTTTTTTGTAATTTTGAGTTAAATTGATCTTTTCATTCATTGTTGAATATTTTTTGTAGCTGTAATTTCATTTTTTTTGAGTTAAATTGATTAAAAAGTGGCAATTGTGATTGAGTTGCAGGTGAAATTGTGATCCCGAATCATTTTTTAAAATTGTGGTTTGAAACTTTGGATTGATTTTTTATATTTTATAATCTACATTGATGTGATATAGTTATGTTTCATTTTAGTGTGAATATTAATATATATTATACTGTCATTGATGTTAAATGTTAGAGATAATAGTCATTTTTTAACTTGTGTTCTTTATATTTTATTTGTGTTTTTAAAACTTTTGAATTTCAATGCACTAGAATTTTTTTTTAAAGATATGTATAAAAATTTTATATTTTTTTATTACAGATCAGATCATACAGGTCAATTAGTAACCCACTAGTACGATCACTGACCATTACCATGATCAGATTAGTCATCAAAACGATTTTTAAAATTATGGTTTCATTTGAACCAATGACTTATTGATATAAAAATCTAATTTTGATATAACATTTGCATAAATTTTTTTACATTGTAAATCAATTAAAAAATATTAACAAAATGAATTTTAAAGTAACCTTTAAAAAAATCAACAATTTCACCATAGGTCAGAATTTATGATTATATGATAATGAAAAGATTATTTGTTAGTATATTTTGATTAAATTTTTATTAAAAATGGATTATGGCTAGACACTGGGGAGACTATTGTCTCATCAATTTCCAAATTCAAATGTTCTTTAGAAAATTATTTATGGCATTTTCTATCAATTAAGACAAACTTGCGACTCAAATTTGTATAATATATTTGTGGTTTACCTACTTTAAATATTTGGGTGAAGAAGTGTTTGTAGATGATACTAAAGTTTTGGTTAAAAGGCTTATTGTCCAATGGTTTACATGTACTGAGTGATAATGACAATTGCAGTGGTGTGGATCCAACAGCCATATCTTTGGTGCCAAGTCTCATAAATATTTCTGTACTAACGGACAAATGGCTTTCATGTTGAGAATCTAGAGGAGCTGACATGGGAATTGGGAAGTGCGGACTGTTGACTAGTAATGTGTCTTATCTAATATCAATATCAAAAAAAGGAGAAAAAAAGCCTGTATTTATTTTTCAATTTTTTCCATGATATAAAATTATAAATATTATATTAAAACCTTATTAAGAAAAATATATTCACTATGTGATCATTTAACCTTTTTATTTTTGTTATTTTAAAAAATAAAATGTCAACAGACACCCATGTCAAGTTATTTTTTTTTTTTTTATTTTTGTACATATTACAGATACAGTTACCAAAGAGAATTATTTTTTATTTGAAAAGGATGTTATCGATAATAAAACTCTATATAAATATTTAGTGTAATTATATAATTATGATTTGAATTTAAAATATTAATTAATATTTTTTAATGTCAAACTATTAATTAAGTTAAAATAATCTTAAACCAATTCATTCATATACACGTACACTCGTGACGAATATGTACAATTTAGGATTTACCCATTGATATAACCAAATTAGGGACTTTACTCTAATATTGGTAATGTATGATAATCATTTTTGAGGACAGAGAGAAAAACACGGAGTCATGTCACAGGCTGCACTAAGTAAAAAAGTGAAAGTACACCTAACAAAATAGTCTAGAAAGTAAAATCTCGTTATCATTATACTTATGAAACAAGCTGAAGATCACATCCATATTATTTAAAAAATTGCATGATTAAAAATTTCACAAGCAAAGGAAGAACTAAGAGAGGAAAAAGGGAGTAAGAGTAAGAGATGGAGCTGTAGCAAAACAGTCAATTTCTCCATTATGGCCAAACAATAATTATTTGAAGGAACATTTGAGGATATGATAAGAATATGTGCATCCATAAAGAGCCACACATAAGAGAGTGAGAAACTAATGTTCAATCAATCAAAGCTTTGTTAAAGGATTGTGTAATTTCGATTTGTTCTAATTTGTCTTGTTGCTGGAAAGAACAAGTTGATGGCATTGTGCCTGTCTCTACGTTTATGGGTCTGCTTCAACTTCC
>PYAF01001073.1:96076-109967 GCA_007407185.1 Glycine tomentella | reverse complement strand
GGAACATTTGAGGATATGATAAGAATATGTGCATCCATAAAGAGCCACACATAAGAGAGTGAGAAACTAATGTTCAATCAATCAAAGCTTTGTTAAAGGATTGTGTAATTTCGATTTGTTCTAATTTGTCTTGTTGCTGGAAAGAACAAGTTGATGGCATTGTGCCTGTCTCTACGTTTATGGGTCTGCTTCAACTTCCAACTTTGATTCATCCCTATCGCCAAAGTTTACGGCTTCTTTCTTATTCCCATTTTTGTTTGTTGCATATACATTTGCAGTTTTTACCCTACCTTTTCAATTCTATTAGTTTTTTTTTTTCCGTATGAATTAATAGAAGATAAATATCAAAATATTTATAATAATTTATATATCTTATTCAATCAACTAAGTTAGATTTTACTTGTTATTATCCGAGTTCAGATAAATTGAATATTACATATTTAATAAAAATAAATAAATAATTCATTTAACATAAATCCTACGTGTAAATACATACACACATACACGTAAGCATGCATGCATGTATAATTGTTTCCGTTCCTTATCAGCCCTAGAAGGTGGAAATATCACGTACAGTTGATCTATCTATATATAGTTCAATGATCCTTTGTTGTGCTTTCAGATTTTGGCAAGAGATTTATATAATACATATCTCAAGTGATGTTACCTATATATATAATGTTGATTCACTTGTATGGTAGTGCATGCAATTCTTATGACTTAATTTTCTATCTCTTTGATTTCCACAACTTGTTATTTGATTTGGACTTGTAGTGTGTAAGTGTGCAACACACAGAAGTGTATGGGCAATTGCTTCCTGCATCTCCATATTTGCTTCCTGCACCCTATTTCAAAATTTAATTTACATTTTGGATTAGCCATTCTAGAATGTAAAAATTTGCATTCCAGATTATATTTTGAAAAGATTAATCTGGATTAGATTTTCTGGAAGGTTAAAAAGGTGCAGAAAACAATTGTAATTTTAATCAGATAGTTATATATGAATAATTGTAATTATTTTCATTAATTTTATCTTAATCGTTTGTATTAATTATACAACTTTTTTTTAATTTTTTCATCTCTTATCTAATAATATGTTTGTATCTATATATACACACATATATTTGGAGATATATTGATGAAAAAATCGAATTTAATCATATAGTTATAAATATTTTATTCTTGATCATTTATATTAATTATAATATTAAAATTATTTTTTACGTTCTGTACGATGTATAGTTTTCATTTTTTTTTTTGTTTCAAAATGATACTGACATTTATTTGGTCCAAATGATCCTTATTTCTTAAAAGAAAATATTTGTAAGGTAAGCCTTTAAAAAATTAGGCCTTTTCTTCTTGCATTCTTTAAAAAAGCCATTTTACACCTTCATTTAATATTTTCAAAATTTCTAGACTAACCTTATACATATTTATGCGTGTGTGTGTGTGAGACAGTGTGCTTTTTTTTTCTTTGATCTGCTATTGAAAAATCCATAGAATATATTTTAGATATGTTACTAAAATGGTATTCCAAAAAACCTTACGGATAGATGTTATTTTTCTGGAAGGGGGTAGTCGGGTATTATTTTAATTAAGAAGGGGGTGTAGGTTGATTTTTGTAGGGTGCAAGAAAAAAATGGACAATTAATTGAGAGAGGCCCATATGAATTGCAGGGCCTATAAGGTAGTTGGACTTGAACGAAAAACAAAATCGAGCCTCTTGGTAAAGTCATTGCATTGACTCTGGAATTAATGGATTGCATAGTGGAACATATCACTAAAGCTAAATCCAAGGAGTTGGAGTGAAATAAACAAAAACAAAAGGCTTTCTTATCATGTCTGTCTAAAATTGATTTAATGAGACAAGTCATGTTCCTAATATTTCAAAACTTTGGAAGATAAATATATTTCCAAATTGCAAGCTATATGGGCAAAATAGTGGGCTATTTTCGTCTGAAGCTTAGGCCAGATAGGACGACAAAAACATAGGAGATTTGTCAAATGTGTGATCCTTAAACTAAAAAAAGAACATGAAAGTAGTGAGATTTTAAGGATTAAGGGGGGACAAATGTCGAGATTAAATAGACTTGATTTGAACATGAAATGACAAATCCGGGGACCAATTAATGATCCAGTTTCGTGCTTAAAGAGAGACAAAAAAACTTGGCACATTATAATAAATTAATCCTAATCTCGTTTTCATGGATGTGATATCAAAATGAAAAAGGTCAAGTTATGAGGCAGATGGTGATACACTGATACATTCCAGTTTACTCTATAAAAAAAAAAGTGTATAAAAGAAAACCCTTCCATAACTCTATGCAAAGATCCAAATTCCAAATTAAGTGTATGAAAAAGAAAAAAAAAATCCCTAATCATTTGGGATTCCTCGAAATCACTCTATTTTTGGGATGTTGGTTTCAAGATTATTATTTTTTTGCTGAGTTTGTTGGTTTCAAGATATAGCTCGCTTTTATTATGATTTGAGTTATTAAAATTTCCCTAAGAAAATATGATTTTAAGAAATTTTCTTCTTGTTTGCTTTGTTCTTTGACTGAGATTTATTTTTGCATCATGAGGATGACAAAAGCAAACTTAATTCAGATGTTATAAGCAATTCGAAAACACATACGCCAAATATTGTTGTTATTCTCAAATGAGACTTGCATGCGAATTAAATATTCTATCTATAGTAGCTTATTTTCTTTGGGATAACAAACTTGTGGAATACAAGTTTATTAAAATATGTCCAAAAGACAAATGGCCATGGATGAACATTGTTATATTGCTTTAAAAAAAACATTGTTATTATGCGTACTTTAATTTTATCGCAAACAGAAGAACATACTCGTATATGTTTTCATATATATTAAATTTGAGTAAACATTACAATCATTTTTATCAAATTATGTGTCTTTTTTATTTTGTGACGAGTGTTTTTATATTTTTACATTATCAACTTGTGTTAATATTTATTTTAATTTATTATTTACTTAAATAAAAGTTCTACTTTTTTATTTCTTTAATTAATACTTAATTTATTTAATCAATATTAATTATAATAAGTTATTTATAAATAATTAAATTAAATTACAATCATCTCAACTTTTGAGATTTTTAAAATTAAATTTTTGAATTTTTTTTCTTATTTGCTTCCCCAATTAACTTTTGCTACAGAGAAACTTTCGTAAAAAAAATATAGAGAAATTCATTTTTTCTCTCTCTTGAAAATGCTTATGAGTAATTTGATTCAGTACATTCTTTTTGTTCAATAATTCATTCCTAAAAATGCACAACTGCACCATACAAGGTGCTAAAATAGTATTACAACTGCTCAACATATGAACAATGAAAGATCAAGCACACATAACCAACTGATTAGATATAAATGGTTAATGTGTTAAAATTAAGATAAAATGGTTTGGATAATATTTGAATTTGATTTTTTACGAAAATAATTCTTGGTTAGACTTTACTAACCTCCCTAACCGAACTCTAGATTAGTCAAAGTCTTTTTCACTTGATGAATCGAATAGTTAAGATAAAAGAAAAGATCATACACACACTCAACACTAGCTATACTAACAAACAAATTGCAAACACCAAAACAAAGGAATACTTCCTCCTATTACAAAAAAAAATCTAGACAGAGCCTTGAGCTTTTCTTCAATTTTTCTTTTCTTTGTAAGACCTGAAATCCACTTCTAGTGGCAAGGGTCCAGTTGCAATAAACACTCTAACAAGCTTCATTGAAAAGGGAGAAATGATATTGATAAAAAGAAAGGAAGGTAATATAAGAAATTAGAGACACTACTAGAAAAAAGAGATGTAAATGGTAGTTGGAAAAGGGAAACGGAGGATGGGGAAATAGATGGTGAGAAAAAAAGAGATGGGAAAGAGAAAAACCTCTCACTATGGAGAGGGAAAATCCACCTAGAGTGGCAAGGAAGCCTCCCATGGAAGGAGAGACCCCTTACATTTGGGTTTGTTTATTGGTGTCTTAGAATAAGTTGGATTTCAATATGTTTGTTTTGGTGTCTTGTGTTGGGCACAACTTGTGTTTAATCAGTTAATTTATTGAAATCTTTTGTTTGTAAAAAAAAAATTATGAAGGTGAAATATTTTCATTAGACTAAATATTTGTTTTTAATTATGAAGGTTATAATTTTTATTTCTACTTATTTACAAATTACTTTAGTATAAAGAATCATTTTGAAAGTTGTAACAATCGATTATTCTTATAGAATAACTCATTATCTTATATTTACTGGCTTATTCAAGATTTTCCTATTATTCACTTTCTTTATTATATTTTGGCTATATAAACATGGTTTATAACCTTTAGTTAAATTGAGTTAGATAATATATTAACCATCTTGGAGTCATAGTGGTTTGACTTGTTTGTGATTGAATAAAACAATCGTTTAATTAAATTTAAAGTTAATTAGCAGCAATTATGAGTGTTAATGTATAATTGTATAATAGTGATAGCGACCAAATTGATTGGTTGCTAATTATTAATTCCTTAAAGAATATTCACCACTTATTTTTCTTCCACTTTCATTTTTTTTCCTTTACCTCTTTGTTTTTTTCCCTCTCTTTGTACTTGCATTAGCCATTACCAGTGACATTTCTTAACATACATTCTTAGTCTCTTTCTCTCGTTCTCATATTTTATTGTCTATCTTTTTATCTTTATCTTATTTTCACTTTGTTGGTTGTCATAATGTGAGAAATGGGAACACAAGAAGAGAAACATTTAGTGCTTCATTATTGGCACCTTAAAATTCATTTTGTATTTCTTTGCACCTCTTTATTTTTCCCTTTGATATTTACAATAACTCTTTATTCCAAATGCAAGGTGAATTGTGTGGTTTAGTTATAATTTTTTGTCTTTTGAGGTTAGTACTTTTACTACTCGACTTTGACAAACCTCCATATTCGATGATCGATCAAGTAGTCTATTCAAAATCCAAAGAATCCAATAGATCTAATTAAGGTAAATGAGAAATTTTACCTTCTACTAGAAAGATAAAGATATCTCCAAAAATAAAAAATTATCTATTATAAGAGAAAAGATAAAATAAAGTCATTCATTTTCCTAATTACATTATCTTATGAAAAAAATTGAGATCTTATCATTCCACCTCTATAAAAGGAGTTCATGAAAGTTCAGATAAACCAACTTTAATCCAAACTACCTATCTTACCTTTGTGTCTCTAATTTCAACGTTAGATTATCTTTTTATATACATCCCACCACCCATTTGTGGAGGAGCTTATGGAGGCGTATCATTGTAAGGAGATTCTGTCAAATTTGGTAAGAATAATATTTTTTTTCTTAAGAAAAAGAATTATTATAATGTTTCTTTCTTTTTTTTTTTAGTTTTACTTTGAGATTGATTCTATTCTATTCATATTCTTATTAATTCGAATTGGGATAAGATTACATAATAGTATCGTTTGATTGCATTTGTATGAAGAACTTTCCTACTTCTTTTTACCTCTAACTTGAAGACTTATAGTCACAACATATAAAGCATAGCTTGATCGCTTCACCATGCATTTGATGCCCATATATAAGTATTGACATTGTCTTTAAATAGACCATCATTAAAAGAGGCCGATATGATTGAAAACTTAAACACGATAAACTAGTTTTAGCGACCAACACTAACCTAATAATGGGTGACTAAATTAGGTCTCAAAACATAATTTGTGACCTCATCTAACTACCAATTATGTCTACAGTTAAATTAAAAAATATATTAGTTACCTAGCAAATTTCAATTTACCAACATATTAATGTCAAATTCAGGCACTAATTGACTTTATGATCAAAATTTTGGTAACGGTTATTATTCTATTTATGTCTTCTAATTAATTAATTAATGGTAAAAATTTAAAATATTTTTGCAATGATTTAGATTTTATTTGAATAAGTTTCACCACAAATACTTATGAACTAAGAAATAAGAAAGAAAAATAAAATAAACGTCTTTATAAGTCAAAATTAACTTAGATATGAATAAACTAAGTTGTAGAATTTCTTATATTCAAAAGTTTGTTTTAACTTATGAATAAATTAGTTTTAACTTATAGGAGATGTTTATTTTATTTTTTCTACTTATATCCAAAAGTTTGCGTTAACTTTTACATGAGGTTACAGAGAAATTTATTTAAACAAGAACTTAATCAAATTATGTTAAACTACATGTTATTTGATTTTTTTATTCAAGTGTTTAACATGAAAAAGAAAATAATGTGATATTCCTAGTGTTGTAAACTTCAAATGAATGGAAATCTTAAAAGCATTAATATGGCCTATCACACCCAAAAAAAATTGCGTGGCGCTCATATCAATATTGATCATTATGAAATATGTACGTAAATCAAAAGTTCTTGGAATAAATAATTTGATACTTGAATTTTTCCATTAAAGTTTAGGATTTGATCTTCAACTTGAATGGAGTCACAGACTCACAATTGAAAATAACGGTCATTTTATCTCAAAATTTGTCAATTTAGTAAGAGAAAAGTTAGTTAAATCTCACATAAAAAAGTCTCAAATATTTCTTGTTTCGACAATACATATATATATATATATATATATATATATATATATATTGAATTCTCTAAAATTTGGTAAGTATCGGCGGCCGAAACATTCTGGACCTGATGCTGTCCAATTTTGACATAAGATAAGAATAATAAAATAAAACAAATTTAGAAAAACTAAAATATGAAAAACAAATTTAAACAATAAGATATAGACTTAACTCATTTTGTTTAAGATGAGATTTCCATGACATATGTACGAAATGATGGGCTTTCCTCTCTTCTGAATTATAGCATGAAATAAAACTATATATATATATATATATATATATATATATTTACAATTTGATGTTGGTGCAGCTTAGAGTTCATATTTAATCAACTAATTCCCGTTATTCCTTTATTTCACTACTGCGTTTAATATGTTCAAACTAATTAGCACCATGAAACGAAAGAAAAATATTCAAAGGAGAACAGCTAATATCGATCCATAAATAGCACCATATTTATTAATTGCCAAGATATTGGTTTTTATTAGGAAATTTTGGACATCAATCCTTTTAATTTAATGTAGTTTCAGGATTTTAATTTGTTTATTTCATTTTAGGGCGTGCATTAGATTATATTTATTTCACTTTTCTTCTTTAGTTTTAATTTTGACCAGATTAATAAATAAAAAGTTTTTCAATTATTTTGTCAACAAAATTCTTAATAAACTCAATTTTTAATTATCATCCGAGCACTTCATGATCTGAATAATATAATTTAGGTGGATCTGATGAATCTCTACATTTATCATGTTCCATGGGACCATGTGAACACCACATTTAATTGCATATACCTACTTGCATTATTGGGCATGTGGGGAAAAAGAGAAAAGAAAAAAGGTGTTTTGTTTGATAAAACATACTCAACTTGCACCTGAAATTAATTCATATATACATTTCTTTTATTTTTCTTTAATTATTTGATAATATTTTTTTCTTAATTTCTCTCTCTTTCAAGATGTTGCCTGCAGTATGAGTTGTTCAAATATGTACTGCAAGTTCATTTCGTACAAGTACGTAAAAAAAATAAACAGGCAAATTAATTTGTACTAAGACCCTTTTTTTATTTTTTCTTAAGTAATTAATATTTCTAGATATTTTTCAGAAATTAAATAACATTAGCCAACCTGAGCATATTTGGATATGAACAGCGATTTCACAAACACATTTGATTAATTAAATTAGCAAAAACATATTATATTTTTATGCACTAGTAAAATGTATGCTTTTAATTTTGAATGATCACATAACAGAAGCCCTTGAAATGGAAAACTTCTTAATAAACACTTTTATAGAAAAAAAAGTAAAATAAAATAAATTTCTTTTATAAATTAAAATGAACTTATACATAAACTAATTTATGAAATCTGTCTTATTTAATTTTTCTAAAAGCTAATTTTAACTTATATATAAATTGATTTAATTTATGAAAGAAATTTATTTTATTTTATCTTTTTATTTTTATTTTTTCCTCTAAGTGAGAAATTTATTCAAATAAGACTATATATGATATATGTAGAATACATACATATTAAATTTTTAATTACCAATAAATAGTTGGTTTAAGTGGTATTGAACTCATTCTTTTTAAGTAAAATCTCGAATTTGAATTTTGTGGATGAAAAAGTTGTGATTGTGAGAAAAATTTCATTAAAAGAGGTCAATCAAATTCTTTAATAGAGATTAATTATTAGAAAAATTGATGGATACTTCATGATAATGTATGGATAAGAAAACACTAAATTCTTAATTTGTTATGTGAAGAAGCAGCCATACAGATATTACTCACATATAGTGGTCCAAGTTTACTTTAATCATAGTTTCCTGAAAAAAGATATGTGGGGAGGACTATATATGTATGTTCAGAAAAAAGAATATACGAACAAAACTTATAAGGTGGAAAGTCATTTTCTTAGCACTTTCTTCCGGGAACAAACTTTCCATATAATATCAATATTTTTTTATGTTGTTATAACTATATCATGATGATTTAAATTCATATATATACCTTCATATCCGAACAACTCGTAGTCAATGTTTTTCCCTGAAATGTTGTGACAATCAAAAGGACAGAAAATTGATGCTCTTGCAAAACCACCTATGAAATCAGTATGCTCATAATTACCATCATATTAATAAAATATGGCATTTTCTTCCCAACATTATTTCAGAGGAATAACGAAAAAAGTTTCAAGCTATGAGGTTGAGATCGATGCAGTGATTGTGAATGACCCAAGGAAAGGAAGCACGAAACGAAAAGCATCGAATCGACGATGTACCTACCACATTACAGTTTGCTCCCTAAGATGTAGGGCACATCAATGTTTTCTTTTTGTTTAACAAAATAAAAATAAATTATTTAATAAAGTGTACCACCAAACATGTACATTAACTCACCAAAAATTATTCTAATTTAATTAGAGATTTTTATTAGTTTAAATCCTTAAATTCTTAAAGATAAAAAATGATTATTACCTTCAGAGATTTCTGAAAGGAGATTAGTCTAAGTAAACGAACATGATATGTATATTTATATAAAAAAGATATTAGAATACACCAATAATTAACCAGTCAAAGAAAATATTACATCTCATTTTACTAATATGCATTTGAAAAATTAAAGAAAGTGCTCACAACATATGGATTCAAAATGATAGTGGAATAATTAAGTCATTGAAAACAAGTGATTAATATATTAAAATTAAGGTTGAATTATTTGAATGTTATTTGAATTTAATCATTAACAAAAATAATTTTTGATCAAATTTTACTTATTTCTCAGTCAAACTCCAGATTAACCAAGATTTATTTCTCTTAATGAACCAGAGGGCTAAGACAAAAATAATGATAGTAGAATAAAGTTTATCTTAGTGGATAATTAAGAAATTCTGGGTATAATTCATATTCAACCCTATCCTAGCAAGTTGATTAAGTACATCGTACGGTTAACAAAACCAGATATTAATATTTTTCATGCACGATAATGGGTAAACATGAATATATTTATATAATTTTAAGTGATGTAAATCAATAGATAATAATTATTTAAGTGTTAATATCATATTGTTTTAATGAAAAATAAAATAACATATTTAACTTTATTCAAATTATATATTTTTTGTCTAGAACTCATTTATTCTCAACTGAGACTAATTCTTTTTAAGCCGAATAGGATTATTAAAATTCTCTTTTAAAATATTTAACGTAGTTACATATTTAAAATTTAAACTCAAAATATCTAATTAAATTGAAACAATCTCACATCAATTTGATCACACGTTTGATGGTCCCTATCAAACATAATCTTTCAACCACTTAGGTTTATGGTATATTTGTACCTTTTAAAATCCATCCTAACAAATCAGATGGTCGGCAAAAAACCTTGGAATACAATAAAATTATGATGTTGCTTACATTTACTTTTTAGTTTCAGTAAAATTTAATTTTAATAACTTTTTATTAGTTTCAATCTTAATATATTTTTCTTTAAAAAACTATTTCTATAGTCATTTAGTCGTGGTAACGTGGTATGACTCGTATCTAATCATGACACTACTTTACAAGAAATATATATTATGTCATGATCAATAAGTAATAAAAGAATTATTTTTTAAAATATTAAAAATTTACAAGAAACAAAATTAACAAAAAAATAAAAATTTAAATATTTTGTAGTCCTTATAATTTAACTTTTTTATTTTTTGTCCTTATACTTTTTTTTCTTATTTTTAATCATTATAAATTATGTTTATTTTGTTATTAGTCCTTAAAACACTTTAAATAATACTTTAGATAGTAAAAAAGTGTTATATAAAATGTTATAAAGATGAAAAATATAATAAAAATAATTTATAAGGACTAAAAAAAATTTATAACAACAAAAATAAAATAAAATATTAAATTATAAGGACTAAAAAGATATTTAAGTCAAAAAATAAATAAATAACTAAACTAATATTAACCTTATCTAAAAATATATTCTACACTTATGTCTTTTATGCCATGCATTAACCTATTTAAAAATAGAGGATTCAAATATGTTGACTTTAATTTGGGTTAAAACTTGTAAAGGGGTGTAACTAAACTTGTAACCCTCATTTAATTTCAAATTAAACTGAAACTATGAGGCATTCTTTATATGTAAGCCAAACATATGCCATGCTTTGGATTAAAACTGGGAAAACTGAAATATATTGAGAAGTTCGGATTATTGGTTTATATTTAGGAAGACTATTGATTTGCCATATAAAAGAAAAATGGTCTTTCTTACCCGACATAAAACTAATAATTAACTTTAATTAAACATCATTCTACACTATCATTGTAGATATTGATGGGATTTGAAATTAACTGGTACTTTAATTACGTTGTTAGATTTGGTCTTGAACCAGGATATGGATTAATCTATTACGCTATTAACATAGTTGATTTGTTAAGAAATTAATTTATAAACTATCATTAGTAGATATGCTTAATTTATTTAGTATGTTATCAATGAAAACGACTTTGGTGAATTCGATTCATTTCTTACTTTTATAAACTATCACCAGAATGTGATTTCATTACGTAAACTTCCTTCTTAATAACATATAAAACTTCTCTACTATCAAAAGTTCCCCTAAATGAAATTGCCAATAGTTGGTATAAATTGCATCCTAGGATTTAAAGTAGACAATAGCTAGTTTGTGTTAATTAAAGAAATTAATTTTTTTTTAAAATAATATTTTATGAAGCGTATATGATTTTCTTCTTTAAAAAGTATAAAACTATTTTTTTAAGAACAAATAATTTAGACAAATACCTAAAAAAGTGAAAAATTCTTATTTATTTTTAAAAATGTTTTATTTAAAAATAAATTAAACAAATAGGCCCTATATAAAACTTTTCAACGCCCCTTCTCTGCATATGCGTGATAGAACATGCTATCTTAGGTTTCATTTTAAAATAAACTGATATTAAGTGAACTTTTCTAACAAATATATAAATTATAAACTCTTAAAATTAAAACAAATGACGTAAAACTTTCTAATATATTAAACTAAATGTGTGCAATAGAAATTTTATTGAGTATAATATTTTGAATTATGATAAAAGCTAATAACTTCTCCTATAATAATGTAAGGACGATTAGGATCCAAGGGAGCGTTATAAATTTTATTAATTTCAAGTCAAGTGGGAGAAAAACTAATATTACATGTTGAGTGCCCTAACTCTATCGGCATAATTGAGTTGTACAGGTTTTACTATTTATTGTGATCATTTTGTCTCGCTAATCCACTTCAAATTTCAACTATATTTGTTGTTGATTGTCCTTATGGTCATGATATTTGTGGTCAGTGTCGGAACCACTTCATGAGTCAATATTTTTCAAAAGCATTTTTTTAGGTGCTCTTCATTTATTTTGGTGGTTTTAAATACTCAATTTCATATATAAGATAAATTTGTTCAAGAGAAAAATAATACTTTAATATATTTTTATCGAGAAATATTATTGTTATAATGTTAATTTTGTTAGTAAAAGAGATGAAACCCATGATTTTTCTTACCTTTTATTCTCCTTTAACCTCCCAACTCATCTTATATCTCTAATATTTTAATACATTTCACCCCATCTCATCTTGCTTATGTATATAGCATTAATTAGGTGAAATAATTGGTGTAAGATTATTTTAATTTAATTAATAACTTTGAATTAGAATCTTAAATATGTAATTGTGTTAAATATACTTGAAAAAAATATTTTCTTACTCATAATACTTCTATCTAACTTGAAAAAGAATATGTTCCATACAAGATACACATGGATTGTAAGCGACATTAATTGTAGATGTCTTAGAATCTTAGAGCATATCTATAGACGAGAGTTGTTTATCAAAAAATATTATTTGATGTACCATACACTACAAAAAAAAAGGTATTTTCTGATGGACAATATTCAGTCAGTAATTTTAGTATTTTCGATGGAAAATAATTTTCAATGGATTACTTTCCGTCGGAAATTTTTAGAATACCGACGAAAATATTCGTCGAAAATTATTCCGTGAAAAACAATTCAATTTCCGACGGATTTATCGATGGAAATATTTGTGGAAAGAAAAAATAAATTTCCGACGGACAAAAATCCGTCGGTAATTTTAGCATTTCCGACGGATATTTCCGTGGGTAATTTCTGACGGATATGTCCGTCGGTAATTTTAGCATTTCCGACGGATATTTCTGTGGGTAATTTCTGACGGATATTTTCGTCGGTAATTTGAGCATTTTCGACGGATATTTTCGTGGGTAATTTCCGACGGATATGTCCGACGGTAATTTCCGACGGATATTTCCGTTGGTAATTTGAGCATTTCCGACGGAAAATATTTTGTGCAAAATTTTTGAATATCCACCGGAATATTTTCGGTGGAAAATATTATGTCGTAAATATTTAGGTCAATGACGGAAATTTTCGTCCGAGAGTGGAAGTGGAAAATATATTAGTTTTCGACGGAATGATATGTCGGAAAAATTGTTCGTCGAAACAATTTAAATTGTATGGTAATTTTTTTTTTTTACATTTATAAATTCTGTACTTTGCATTAAACATGTAAGATATTTGCTTTATTCAATTATTTTGATATTTTTATTATTTTCTATAAAATAATAAAAGAGATACTATTATACTTGTAAGATGAAAAAAGACTCATAATATAATTGTAAATGCTTTTATGTAACATTTTTTTATTCACAATAACACTAGTATATAATAACTAAAAGGAAGGATGTACAAAAATTCGATCATAAAGGAATTTGAGTTAGAGGATAAATATTTAACAACTCTATTTTTCAGTGTGTGTAATTACTTTAAGTAAGATAATCGTGTTGTTTATTAAATAATTATTAAATTTAAATTTTTTAAAATATAATTATAATAAATAAATCAATTTTTTAAACAATCTAAAACCATAACTTTAATAAACCTACCATAAATCAATGTAGGACTATAAAAAAATAATTTAAAAATAATTGGTTTTGCATTGAACTTTAATCAAATCGACGTATTTAAAGTGATGTAAATCATCATTTTGAAAACAAAATCTGTGATGATACCATCCGTTATATGACTTCACTTGTCTTGTTATTTTTAATAGTTCATTTAAAATATTAAAATTATATTTTAAATTGCAAAATTATTTTCATTTGACTATAATAAACTGATTCCAAATTATTTTATAAAATCAATTTAAATGAAGTTATTCACAGTATGATTTGTTTTTAAATTGCGGAATATTTTATTAATTTAG
>PYAF01001073.1:78610-95976 GCA_007407185.1 Glycine tomentella | reverse complement strand
AAATGAAAAAAAAAAAAGATCAATAAATATTTAAATTATGTAATATCTAAATTTTTTTTTGTACTTTATTTGCAAACTTTGAACTTGGTTAAGTTTATTTTATTTAATTTTCTTTAATGGGTATGCATAAATGCCATTAAAGTATAAACTATTTTTATAGTACATATTAGGTTTAGCTTAGTAAATACATTGTGTTTTAAAGATTTTTTTGATTACTTAAAAATGTTTAAATAAATTTATATTTTTATATAACAAACGTTTAATAATTTGAAATGTTTCCCTACTTAAGACACCAATTTTAAAACGATATTAAGAAAGAAAATTATTCCTGACCAATGCTTATTGCATGATATTTTTTCTCGCAAACCTCATTTGTGTAATACTTACGCAATTAAATTATTCGTCAGATAAATTTTGACATATGAAACATACAAAATAATATTTTACAAAATGTTCATTTATTGTTAAAGTTAAAGATAATTAAAAATATATAAAAAATATGTAAATTATGTAATATCTACTTTTTTTTTGTACTTTAATTACAAACTTTGAAGTTGGTTTACTTTAATTTTTTTAAATTTTCTTCAATCATGTGTGTTTCAGTTGTGAAATCGCAACCCACACGAAACATTGATCCAAACAGAACACAATCACAAACAATTTTAAAATAAAATTGCTACCATAAAAAAATCACACAGTCAAGCATGTAACTGTTGTATGGATGAATTACGAACAATGAAATAGCATAAAACGAAAAACCAAACAATAAAACTGGTTATGATCCCTCCTCACTCCTCGCCCTGTCTAATCTCATGCTCATCCTCAGCAACCTGAGCTTGCTTAGGAATGAGTATGGCTGCCTCTGTACCATCTGAGGGTCCTGGAGGAGTAGGAGATACTGCTGACGCCATTGCTGGCTAGGAAGGTGCTAGTGTAGGTGGATACTGGGGTTGGTACCCACTGGTGTCGACGCCCCACTGGTGGCATAGTCCTCTAACATCCGTCTCTGGTAATGAAGCTGCGTCCGGATGAAGGCCTGAAGGGATAGGTAGCTGGGTGAGTCCTCATAAAGAAGCTCATGTCCGGGTGCCCGCTGGGGGGGAGAAGAAGGAGGAGCAAACTGTGGTGCAGGGACCTGTGGTTGAGGAACCTTAGGCTCAGGTAAATCGCGAGGACTCCTCACAGCAAGCTCCTCTGGTAATAAGTTTGAAGCTCTGATGACCTACTCCTTTGTAGCGCTCTTCATAGCATCAAGGCAAGTCTTGTGGCTCATTAGAGAAGTGATCTGGACATCCATCGGCTCCTCATAAGAGATCTCAACACCCGCTTGTCGACACAGGTGAAAAATCAAGGACGAGTGACCTAGCCATGACTTACTGCTAACGTCCTGAATCATGTGAAGAATCCGGTTAGATAAAACGTTTGCAATGTAAAGATTACCTTCGCCCTGGAGTACATATAAAAGGATGGCGCGTTCTACGTTCACATCAGTCATATTTGTGGAAGGAATGACTGTGTGGTTCACAAACTGGTGCCAAAACGCCGCATCACCCACTAGATCGTGTTTCCTCATCTTCTCCGGAACGTAATCTAAACCGGCCTTCGTCTTTCAGCCGGTATATAATCTTGTGATGCCATGCCTGATCGTGTCGGCTAGCTCAGGCATTTCATCTCTGTACATCTTCGTCAAAACGTCCGGCTGCATCCTTATAAACAACTGACCAAACTCGCATCCGTCGAAAGGATCGTAGCTGGTATCGAGAAATCTCTCGATATTCTTGTCATCAAATGGGACCTGTTTCCCTCTAACCCAGCTAACTCTCCGACTAGCGACTGTGGTTTGGTCGACGTTTGATAGAAACTCTTTTAAAATTGAACTGGAACTAGGCTCCGCGAGGCTGACTAGCCTCTGCCACTGTCGCCTGATGATCACCTCCAAGATAGGGTTCCCCTCAGGTAAAGTCTCCCATAAGATCTTCTTGGGGATGATCTTCTTGGGCAGGTACCACGTGTCAAATCGCTCCTCACACTCCAAGGAACGGAAGCGGGCTTCATCATACCCTGATACACGGGTCCGCTTACTTCTGGATGTAGTTGTGCTTTTCTTCTTCCGCTTTGCCACTTGTTTGCCCTGAAACTCACAAAATGTCCATATACAAATAAGACTGAGAGGTAATTTGAATTGACAAGGAAAATATAAACAAAGATTCACAGTTTATAATCAATCATGCACGAATCATAGTTATGGTTAAAGAACAACACAGAAAACATCAATTGAAACGGTATCTAAGTTTTGTAACCGCGCCAACTGGTCGAATGAAAACCCCTTTATTTTTCTTTCACGCTATTAGTGCGGATAATGGCGTGAGTCGCACGGGACTGTCGTTTTGATTTTTAAAAAACTTGAAAACCACCTCAAAGGGTGCCCAGTTAACCAGTTTCCCCTAATTTCTCTCCAAACCGTAACTCCACAAATGGCATATTCAATTCGTTCCTTTCAGTTAAGGCTCAATCTTGAATTCCCCTACCATTCCCTTAGTGCACGCATCATCACCGCCATCTCTCCAACTTGCTGCACGACTTCACGGATTGTTGGTCAATTGCTTTATCCTTCGTTCCATAACATTCAATGGCAGGTGATCAGGTACGACTGTTTGCTTAACTTGATACATTGCCTGAACAATTATAAGACTTGGGGTTAGGGGTAGGAAGTTGCAGGGCATAAATGGTGGAATCGCGATTTGACGCGATTCGCGTTGATGTGGGCGCGGTTACCGCCATCTTGGTTGTCCATTGCCATTCTTGGGTGATTGGCATTGTAACTAGTTTATGGGTAGTGTTCTTAGACACTTATGGTCCATTCCATTACTAACATTCTAGAATTGCCTTGGGGTTAACAGTACATGTGGTTGTCTATTGCTGATATGAGAATACTTATGCTGAGCCTGACTGACGAATGTTTCTGACGGAATTAACCGTCAGAAATTACCGACGGAATGGGCCGTCGAAAATTTCCGATGGAATATTCCATGGGTAATTTTCGACAGAATTGGCCGTCGGAAACTTCCGTCGGAAATTATCGACGGACACTAAAATCCATCGATTAAACTTCTAACTACCGTTTTTCCGACGGATTTTTATCTGTCGGAAATCCGTCAGAAATTCAACATTACCGACGGATTTTTGATATTTCCGACAGCTTTTGACCGTCGGAAATACCCATTTTTTTTTTAGTGTTTATTTTAATTTAGTTAGTTCCTTTAATTTTTAAATAGGTTTAATTAAGTTCTTAACATCAATTTTGACTAACAAAATGAAGTATGTGTCTGGGTATCAAAAAAGAAAAGAAAATGGCATATCAACTTTCACGTGTATTTCATAATTAACGTCGTTAGTTGAAATTGACGATAAAAACTCAATTGAAATTGCTTTAAAAATTATATAACATAATTGAATAAATAAAAAAAATTAGACGACCTAGCTAATTGTAAAAAAAATAGAAAAAAACTAATAATTTAACCTTTGTATTATCCATTGACGCGCATTAGAAACATCTTATCAAAATCGTGTTTGCTGTGTTATGAGTTATTGATTTAATTATTTTCAATTTTGAACAAAAATAACTATTTTTTTATATAAAAAAATTGGGATAACTTTTATAGGAAAATTATCACTTTCAACCGTTATAATTTCGACACTGTTTTGTGTTTTTCAAATCACAGACAATCATTTCATTGTCAATAATATTTCTTATTTCTCTATATACAAATAACTAAACAATTTCTAAATTTACCTTGATATAATTATTTGATTTATTTTCCATGTAGACGTAAGAGCATCTTTAATATCAATAATGAGATAAGTTATAGTGACTTGTGTTTTTTAACTAGCGTTATCTAAGATTTAAATTCTGGTTGATCCTTAAGTATAAAATAAATTGTATGTTGATAAAAAAATATTCACTTTGTATATACTCCAGGTCTTCGATAAAGATTTGTTATTTGTTATTATTTTTAGCAATGACAACTTGATACTAATATCATGGTTATAAAAAAATAAGATCATTAAACCAATTTATATGAGATTAAGTAACTCAATTAATTTTTCCTTTAATGAGAATTTCTATTAATTAACAAGTTGTTTAATTCATAAATATCTCTTTTCTCTTTACTATATTTAATACAAATTTAAGCGACTCATCTCTCCAATTTTAAGATGCTCAAAATCACAAATGAATCACATATATTAGAGGATCAAAAATTTAATTTAAACTAGTACAAATAAAACAACACCAAATAAGATTTGCCGTTTGACTTCTTTTAACTTGTGTTTGTCTAGTAAATTTAATTAATATTTATCAATTTTGTTAATGTATAATCTTTATTGGAAAATCTGGATGATCACTTATAGTGTAATATTTCTTTTAAATAATATTTTCTTATCTACAAGTTTCGTATAAGAGATCTTAAAAAAATCATGTTTATTATTGTTTAATACCACTCAAATCAACCAGTTGTTGATATTTGCTAAGATTGCTTTTAAAAACTTAATTTGCAAAATGATATCCATTTAAGCTTAAGTTCGTAATCTTTAATCCGGACATGCATTGGATTAAAGTTTCTAAACATAAGTTTGAATCAAAAGTATATTATAAATTCAAATTCAAGTTTGATAATAAGTATGATGATAAAATAAAATTTATTTAGATAATATTAATTAAAAGTAATTTTACTTGATGTTGATTTTTTGAATTAAAACTACCAACGAAAAAAATGAACTTTCGAAAGCAATATATTACTACTAACTGAAACTTTTCAATTTAGTGTAGATAAAAAACCCACTTTTAAGAACAACCAAACATTCTTATATCAAACTGAGTTTAGTTAGGTAAAAGCATGTTTGAAGAGTCCAAAGGAATATCCAAACATAGCCTAATGAACAGTTGAGTTACAATATATTTTTATATTTTATTTGTTGTTTAGCTGTCTTTTTTTTATCGAAAAAAATGATTATCATTAAAATGGGTACAATAAATACTCTTAATTGTTACAAATTGTCCAATCAGAAAAGAGCATTAAAGATACTATTGACAATGGTTACAAGATATTAAGTAGCATAAACCCACTAATTATGCGTAACTACCCATTCCAGAATCCCATCCGTATCACCCCTCCTTTAAAGAGACTTCATACAATTAAACACCCATTCAGCAGCAGGCATTTATGAAGGATAATTTTGAATCATCAAAGACCCAATTAGCATCCTCTGAACGTTGTTTAGTTGTCTGTATAATATAAATAATTTTGGAAGCTCCAAGGAAAAGAAAGAACGTGATAAGAGTTTGGGTTATAGGGTTATCAAGGAAATTAAGACAGAGAGGTAGAGAGAGATGCATATATATTTTGACTATTTTACGTGTGTGTAAACAAGAATTCGTTCATATTTTATGCACGAAAAGTAATGAAATTACTAACGGTTGATATCGCATAATTTTGGTCACATTTATTTTTAATTTTTATTAATAAATTTTTTTGTTGTTAATATTTTTGTAACATAGCATTCCTCTTATTAATCAAATAATAAATTTAAGTTTTATTTTATCTGTATTCTTTTTTATTTTATTCTATTTCATAACCTCGTTTTAAAAATTAATAGAACAACTATTTTTTTACTACCCAATATTTCATTTATATAAAATCAAGGACGCTGAAATTAACAATAAACCTAGAACAACATACAGGATAATCAAAAGCCAAAAACATGATCGACCAGAGAAATATAACAAAAAAGTTAAACACTCAACTGCAAAGAGCATAATACCCAGTTGAAAATAATCAAAATATACATAATTTGATTCATTTCCTTTTTGAGGATAGTATCAGCGGCACATAAGCATAAAGTTGATTTCATTTGAAAATGACTTTCCCTAGCCCCTACTCTGCTCTATCATGAGAATTTGGCAACTGAATTTTCTACTGTGCAAAAGGGAAATTGCAAAAAGTAACCTAGCTTGTTCTAGACTCATATAGCCAAACGGGTTCTTTTATTTATTTTTATAATTTATTATATTATTATCTGTAAGTCTTTATCAAAGACGAGGAGCTTAATTATAACGAATTTAGGTATATATTATAACAGACTTTAGATTCGTTGGCAAAAAATCACAAAGTTTGGGGTCAACGAGGATAATGATTTTTATGGAGTTCAAGGGTAGCTTTAATATGTTCCATAAAATCCGTTGTACCCTTTAGACCTACCAACTTATACTTTGAATATATCCATAGGAGGCAGTAGGTATTCAAACCATGATTACTATTGCCCAAAAAGATGCAGTAATTGTGGGACAAAAAAAGTTTGACCCATTCGTTTAGGGCAGTTAAAAAAAAAAAACAAAAAAATGGAGCTTCGGATACAATTTATAAAAGGAGTATAATTTAATGAGCAAATTAAGCACATTAACAATTTATTTGAATACAAGGTTAATTTTTTTAAAAAAAATTTTGGTAGTTTTTCTATTAAATTTTTATTTTTAATAGAAAAATCCTCAAAACTAATTATATTTTGTATCCAACCAAACTCTAATACTTATTTAAAGTTTCTCAAATTATATAAAATATGTCTCATTATTTAAGGTTTACAACAACATTCTTATAAGGAAGTATTAATATAATATTTTTTAAGTAACTAGGAGATTAATGTAATATATAAAAAAATATCAATGTAACATTTTCGAACATTAAAATTGTTAATGTAGGAATAGAAAAAAATAGATTGTGTAATTTGAAAAAAACTAAGGTGTATATATAGAAGAAATATCAAATGAGCTAGTTATACATTGAAAACATTAAATGATTTTAAATTATCATTTAGTCACAAATCATTGTATGTTTGTTAATTCTTATAATAATTATCTTAAAAATTATACTAAGGATGATTTCTAATTAATTCACAGTGTAATATTTTTTTTATACTAATAATACATAACAATTAAACTATATTACTTTCTATATATATATATGTTTATTATGTAACATACACCTTTCTCAATTTTAAATTAAAATAGAAGGTTGAAATTAAAATACTCCCTTAAAAATTTGCTTAAGTGGTGGTGTTGGGACTATTACTATAATCACCATTGTTATTACTATTATTATCATCACCACCAATGTCACTATTGCAAACACCATTATTTTTATGCTTAAATATCTTTTTTATCATGTAATTTTTTTCGTTTTAATTATTGTAAAATATGTTTATTTTATTTTTATTTTTAAAATATTTTAGATAACATTTTTTTATTATTTAAAATACTTTTTATTTCAAAGTACTAAATAAAGTTCTTTCAAAATGTGAAACAAAATAAACATATTTTATAATAATGAAAACAATTTTTTTTGCAAGAAAAAATAATAAATTAAAAGAATGTAAAATATATTTAAACCTTATTATCACCATTATTATTATTACAAAATCACTATTAAATATTACTGTTGTCATCTAACTATCATTATTATCATCAGTATTTCTTTTACTATAAAAAGAAGTATTTCATTTGTAGTAGTTTTTTTTTTTTCAATGTATTACACATATCCTAAAGCACTTCTTAAACCCATAGTCATCCTTTCAATAAAGAGGAAACGTGACTTATAATTAGATTTTAAAAATGATCAAAAGCCCTTAAGCGTGGCATTAATTGATTACACTTTTCATTGGGATTGGACTTGAATAGGAGAGTTGATCCCTTGGTATTAAAGTAACTGAATTACGGAACTACGCATGCATTATTAGGAGGAAGCGGCGAGTCAAAAACATAAAAAGTGATTTAATTTTTTTTCCATGCTTACTTTTTTAACTTTTGATTCTTTTCATCATGGATTCCAACAGAATTCTAACTTCCAACTTCTTGTTGGGTTCAGAAATAAGTCTACAGCGTTCGTCATGTCATGTAGTTATCCCTTTTTGACCGTAAAAGGTAAAAAGAGATTATGTGAAATATTTTACTTGGATAGATCTAAAGAGGGAATATGCTTCTTAAATAACGGTAGTTTGGTACAAAAACGCAGTTTGGTATCACACAATGTGGGTCCACTTCTTAATAGTGAAATTACTTTTTTCTTAAAAGAAATAAAAAATGCATATGAATAATAAATTAAATAAACTATTCATGTCGAAATACAAAAAAAAAACTAATTTGTGCATCTTAAGAAAAATAATTATTGTATTAAATTTGTTAATTATTTGTACTATTATTTTAAAATTATTCTTGTATTCTCTCTATCCACTTATTTTTCATTAATATTTGAAGAAAGAATAATTAATTAATGATATGTAGGAAAATAATAATTAATATATCTAGAAATTAAAAAATAATTATATAAAAAAGATAAATAAATTTTTGAAAAGAGTCTTATAATTAAAGACGAAGTAAATATATGATAAAATGTTTCATTCCTAAATCCTTGTATATGAAAGAATAGATATTGAAATATGTTAACTCCTTAGATAAATATTTTTTTTATCTCAAAGAATTAGTGTATGTATGAATTAAATTTGACAAATTAAATTTTGGAATAATTTTGAATTTTTGAACCGAGTTTACAAAAGAAATTTATCTTGCTTTTTGTTGAAACTTAAATTTAAGCGATATATAAATTTGCAATCATACTTTTAAAGGATAATCAAATATGTTATGATGCTAAATTTTTTCTCCAAGTTTGGAACACTCCAAACAAAGATCCAAACATACACTTTGTTTCTAGCTATAGGACAATATATACCATGAATACAAAAACAAGAAGTAAATTACGTAAATAAAAACTATAGACCAATTAGTAAAAAATAATTTTTATTAATTTGTAACTTAAAAAAGATATACTACCATACTCTCTTAAAAATTAAAACCCAAAATTACCAAAAATGTGATTAAACAATTCGTGTACCAACCACCTTGTTGAATATAATCACCAGTTTTCATTTTTTAAACTTTTTAAAGGAGACAATTAACAGTTAACTTTTAAACAAATTGATTTTTTAATACTCACGAGTTTTGTACTACATTTATTTTAAAGCAACTAACTTCTTTTATAATAGTAATCAACAGTAAAATTTGAATATATAACTTCATAAACTTCATAAATAATCACTAATCTGAACTTAGTTCCTTGTTTGATTGAATTGCTAGTTAGATATGTTTTTATATATAATTTAATTTAATAAAATAAATAATGATCATGGTGATGTATACAATAATTTTCAAGTCAAGAAATTAGTTATGTTTGAAACTTTAATCATCGGAGAATATGGGTGCTACAAAACTTCTAGTCTGTTGTTATAATCTCTCGTCATAAAAAGAATAATTAATATTCAATTTTAAATTTTATATTGTTAATTAGATTGAGGTCCACAAATTTCAATTTTATATTGTTTTATAAATTTATAGAATATTAAAATTCTAATTAATTAAACGCATGTCCAAGAATATGGGCTTGAATAAATGTCTCATTATCCGACTAAAGGGGAAATGAATTATATGAGAAAGACTTACGTTGTTATCATGGTTACTTGGTTAGTGACGACATATAGAGCCAAATATGAAAATATTTGGTTAACAAATTTATTTTTATTAGTTCTTTGAAATATCGCACAGGATGTAGAATTTGCCTTAGTTTATTTTTCAATTTTTTGGCTACAAGTTTTATTTTTCGATGTTTACATGGCAGGCTACGTATACCTTTAGAATGATATAATAGGTAGACGTATAAACTATAATGATAGTGTCAAAATAGACTGAAATCAATAGACTGATTAAAATAATTTTTTCATAAGTAAAGAATTTATTAAAAGTATATAAAGAATACTAATTTAATTTGTATAAATAAACATTAGATCAACAGAGTTACCAACACAGTGCTGATTGGATAAGAAGCAGAACTAAAACTAACAACACTGTTCAATGCAAAGTCATGATGCATGGGATCAATTCATTCAATTGATGCACCAAATATGAAAACAAAAGAGGAACACTTTGAACTTTGTCTTCTACGATCAAACTTTAATTAGATCCAACAAGCAGATGAAGTCAGAAATCATCTCCCTAAAAATAATTCCATTCTTTAGCACCCATTATGACAAAAAATATCAAACCAACCCAAATAATTTAGTAAAACTATCTCATCTATTCTACCAGGATTTATAAATATATATAAAATATAAAAATAAGAAACCATTTTGTTGATAGTAGGAAATAAGTTAAATAATAAAACATACATGGGATTTGAATATTTAAAAATTAAAAATTTATTTAATAAATTATTATTTTAATGATAATATGTAAATATTTTATCACAATTAATTTTAATTTTAATAATTTGATTAATAATTAACATAATTAAGAAAACTCAAAATTATTTTTATTGGATAATTAATTAAAAAAAATATTAATCTCATTTACTATAAGAGTTTATGAGATATATGTAATAGAGGGAGAAAGATACTTCACTGAGAGCGAAAAATTAATAAAAAATGATTATTCCTTATTCATAAATTAATGAGGGTCACATTTACAATATAAATTTTTTCTTATCAATTTTGTAAAATTATATATATATCAGAATGAAATAATTCACAAGATGAGTTAAAGCTAATTAACAATTTATCATCCGAACCTAGATACCTACAGTTAGTTAATTTGTTATAGGTCGGTCTATATTTGCTCATATACACTTCTAATTTTTGCTACAATAATTGAAGATTTCACTGAGTTTGGACTCAACATCAAATACCTTATGATTGCCATAGCATCTATGCTCCATGACTGCGCCATATCAAATATTTCGTGTCTCACATGCCCCCGAATCTCATCATGCGCCAAAATTAATAACCATTATGGTTAACATATCACTTGTTGGGAGAACATCTTTGCCGCATGAACAACGACGTATACATATATTCATTACTTCATTCAAAGTGATAATTCTTTTTTTTTTTTTTTTTGGCAAATGAGGACACGGATTAAAAAACTTAAAATGAAAATAATCTTTATTAAAATACATAAAATTATATTATTCATAATTTTTCAATATTTTATTTTTTATTTTTTAACCAGTGTCCTAAACCGATTATGCAGACCCATTATTTTTTATAACTTGGTAATTAATTCCACCTTTCTCTCTAGGAGAGCGTGCTAATCATCATAGGATAGCTTGAACACACCGTTATGTAACGCAATTTTGGACCTAGGTTGATTAATAATTTAATATAATAGGTAGGAAACATTAGTTATGGCCATTTTATTCTCTATGGCCCTCAGTTTGGATTTGGGAGTTGAGGGTAGGAAATGGAAGTTAATTGAGGTTGATAAGATTAAGTGTGCATTGATGAAGTTGTTAGTGAGCTAAATACAATTCTAAATCCCTATTTTGCCGGTTGTTAGCAAAAATGTTAAGTGTTTTTTGTGCATAATAGTAATAGTTTAATACGTACAACAACAGAGACAGGAGGGTAGTGTGGAAGAGGTCCCCCTCAAGTGTCCATAAGGGGGTCTCCAATTTGTGTAGCTGCACGTGGTGGTGCTTGATAAAAGCGTGAATTCCCAATCTCTGCTTGATTTGGGAAACCCCCTCTCTATCTTTTCCTTCATTACATAGGTACTAGGTCTCAAGACATGCCACGTGGCGTGTCTCGTGAGCCATGGAAATTGCATGTGATCACCTTCATGCCCCTCACTCTCAATATATTGGCCCCCTTTTCTTTTCTTTTCTTTTTTTTCCCTCACGTAGTGTTGTGTCCTAGCAAGGATGGATAATTAATGGAAGAAGGGCAGCTAGCCATTAAAAAACTAGCCAGGGAAATTGCCATGAACATTCCCCCCAAGATTTTGCTTGCTAGCTTGCCAATCCCTTTGGAATTGACTCCTATAAAGTGAGTAACTCATTTTAGACTTTTTGGATAAATTTCAAGATATTTCTCAACTAAAAAAAGTTAAAGACTAATTATTCGATATATTAAGTAATGGTCAAATTCATAATTATATGTTTAAAGGATAAATAATTATCTATCAATCATGTCATATTATGTTAATAACTGATCATTTTAGACTTTAGAAACTAATTAAATAGTTTTAATTATTAATTAGCAAATTAACATTTGATTGAAAAATCAATTGTTGATATTAGGTGTACCTACATAACAATTTACGAATGAATTAAAATATTAATAGTTGATTTTTTTTTTTATATTTTACTTTTACTCATTTTAATTAGAAGAGTCTAGTTTTAATCTCTCAATTTTTTTTTTGATAATGAAGAATAAGTTTAGGTAAGCTGAATCATGGGACTCATCATGATTAAGGTAGGTCTCAAGGTTCAATGTATGGTTACAGAAGTATTTACAGATTATCTAGTGACAATATTTTCATATTAATAGTGAGAATTGAACTTATGCTCTCTTGTGGTATACGATGAAATTCATTTCTTACCAACTAGCCTAATCTTTGTTGGCTACTCTCTCAATTTTGATACACTTGAATTATGCCTAACAAATTCTGTATTAATTTTTATGTATTTCTTTTGACTTAAATAGTATTTTAGATTGAGTAAATCCTCAATTTCATTCTTAAAGTATTATTCTCTTTTCTAAATAGTCCCTAAAGTACAAAAAAAAACTTATTTAAGTATTTCTTTAATTATTAGAAATCGTAATAAGTAGTAATCCAAATATTGAAAAACCTATCAAATTGCTTCTTAATTATTAATATAATATATCAATTTAGGGACTAATTTAATTGATGAATATTCAATAGCTTACAAATTACTTATATAACTTTATTACTTTTGAAACTATATAAATATTTCACGGACTAAATTGAAGGTTTATTCATTTTAGACTTGATAAAGGTCAAATATTAAGCTTGGTTTATGGTAAAAAAAAAAAAAATAGTACACTCAATGTTCTTTTTCTTATTGGTGTATTTACTATGTAATTTGTGTCTTTTTATTTCTTTGATATGAACTTGTGAGATATTTGTATTTCAATTATAATACCCCGTATACTTTGTTTATTAGTAAAGTTTTTGCTTATCAGAAAAAGAAAAGAAAAAAAATTCTAAACCCTTAATCAAAGATTTCACATCTTGCTACTTGCATATATTCTACATATGCATATAAAGCACTTTGATTAAACCTGTTGCTTTATTGATTTTACTTAGCTTAGCAAAAATTAAGATGGGTGATTTGACAAAATGATTGTGCTAATTAATAAGGACATTAAGATCAGATATAATAATGAAGAAGCATCAGTTTCGTTGAGATCGATCTAAGTCACCACCAAATTAATGCACTTTTGTTTTAGTTGATTAAATCAACTTGTGGAGGGGGGGTTGACCAATTGTTGCATGCCATGTCGTCGGCAACATTGTGAAGCAGCAACAACATTGTTGTTTGTACGTAGTTTGGTTCTAATGACTGAGAAGCCTGAAACATGGGAGCGATGAATCTTGAAGGTGGTAAAGGGTTTAGGGGTACATTTACGTGGAATTCTGTGATTAGCAAGGCCAAATAAATTTATGGATTTTTCTGACGAATGTTCTTAAGATAATGAAAAAAAAAAATATTTATTACAAATATTATAGAAAACATAAAAAGTCACATTAACATAATTTTATGTGTTTTAATAAAAAATTTCTTCTTTTATATATATATATATAATTTTTTAATCAATATCCTTAAAACACTTACTTGTTATTAAATAAATTTACAAGAGATCCACTTGGATTGAAGAGGCATCAGTTTCCTATGATCACATGGTCCTGCTCATTGAGACATGTACATGAAGGTCCCACTTTGTTAGCTTAAAAACAAACACACTCTTCTTAACGCACTTGAACACCAACCCCAATATGGGAACACTCACACAGAAGAAGAAACCTAATAATCCTCTCTCTCTCTCTCTCTTACTCTTACTCTTTCTCTTCATCATCTTAATTAAACACCTCTGCTTTCCCAATGCAATTGTTTTCTTCACATCCAACATATCACTGTCTATCTCTATTTCTTTTCTTCTTATTTTTTTCCTCAATCTCTCTCACTCTTCCTTTGTGTGTGGTCCTTCTCTTTTATATCTCTCTTATCATTTTCTCCATTTCTACATATATACCTAGCCTTGTATCCCACAACACTACTATATCTTAGCCTTTTCTCTCCCTCCCTTCTCCCATATTATATAGCTTGTCTTTTATTTCTTAGACTCCATCCATTCTTCTTCCCAATTGAATCTTCTTTAATTCGTTTCTTCACTCTCTCCTTGTGGCTATAGTTTTGCATAGTAAATAAACTGAACTGAAGCTATCTATATAGCAGCAAGTGTTGATTTAATTATTTACTATAGACAATAATTATATTAATTACACCAATTTATAAGCTCGATCTTTATCTATCTATCTATCTAGCTAGGGAAAATTAAAATGTCTAGCAGAAGGTCCAGGCAGCAATCTGCATCCACAAGGATCTCCGATGACCAAATCATCGACCTTGTTTCAAAGTTGCGTCAACTTGTTCCTGAGATTCGCGATAGGCGCTCTGACAAGGTACTGTTTCAGAAACCCTTTTCTCTCTTTATGTCTCAACTTCTAAAACATCATGTGTGTTATAATAATATATCACATGATCGATGATAATTATCTTTGAGTCATTGGTTAAATATAAGTTTTTATTGTATGGTATTTAGCAAGATCTTATATGAATTATTATTATTCAGGAACTTTCACTTACCACCTTAATTTATATCTTTCACGTTGCTCAAGCCTTGTATAAGCAGATAGTTTGAATAGATTATATAGTCTATAGAATAAGTATAAAGTAAGATAATTGATATACTAGAGAGAGATAAAAAATTAAGGTTGTAAAAATATTATTATAAATAATATGACTATATTATATGTAGTTTCACGTGGGTTGAATCAGCTGTTTGTATATATGTACATATGATGGTGATAAAGTTGATTTAGAGATTGAAGTAAAAGGAAATTAGAGAGGAAGAAGTCACATATTCAAATATCTTTGGTTAATATTCTAACTATATTAATAATTAATATATCGATAATAAAAATATAACTGATGATATTAATTAAGCCACAAAGAAAGAAGATAGAGGCAATGGAATGGTATTGGTTGTTTGGTTGCTGCCAAGTTCTGGAAGGGATAGTGTAGGAAGAAGCTGACTCACATAATGGCATATGGCTCGGATAGCACATGATGTAAGTCATAATAATAATAATAATAATTATTGTATGCAGTCAAGGAATATAGTCTGAAATATGACCCATATATTAAGGGAATGGTTTCCAACAGCTCCAAATCGTATGCAGATCCCTATAGTGGTCAAAGGGTTCACATTGACTCGTTCGTACAAATATGTGTAGTTTTAAAATACTATATATTAATTTGTAAAAGTAACTGTAACGCAGAACCCCAGAAAGAAAGAGACTTTAAAAAGCAAAAAGGTCTGTGCAGTGTAACAGTTATGTGGTTAATTTGGACCAATTCGTGAAACGAACCTTCCTGCTGTATGGTCTCTGAATGTGATTGCATCGTACATAAAGATACTTATCATTCACTGACCAGAAAAAAGAAGAAAAAAAATACAGTACATATATTTTACAGTATAGTATATGGTTTTATAATTCACGTTTTCTTTATTCTTATCTGTTAAACTACTCGTTTTACTTTATATTTTTCTCTCCCTTTATATATATATATATAAAGGGAATGTCTTAAGAAGGAATGTCTTAATTAACAAGCTATACTTTAAGTGTATCCTAACAAAATTGAAGTTACAACATGTTAGTATATAGCAGACTCCTTTATCTATTTATACATGTATAGAAAAGAAAGTGACTATAGCTAATTGAGACACTGACCTATGTTTGCAGGTATCAGCATCTAAGGTCCTACAAGAGACCTGCAACTACATCAGAAGCTTACATAGAGAAGTGGATGACTTAAGCGAACGACTGTCTCAGTTGTTGGCCACAATCGATGCTGATAGCCCTGAAGCAGCCATCATTAGGAGCCTAATTAACTAATAATATATATTAAGCGCAAGTAATCATCTAATTTTCCTATATTCAAGGAGATATATTATAAGAGTGTATTAATTTCTTCTTCTAAATTAGGTGGCATAGAGTGCAGTTTGAGGTGCGTACGTACGTCCTTCCAATATATTATAGTACATGGCAGGAATGGTGCACTTGTGTAAGTTAAAGGTTTTTGCAATAAGAATTAAGGACTCTCTGTATTATGGCTATAGTGCTATATATTATTATATGCATGCCACATTTATAAATGGCCACAAAATGTATTAATTGTTAATTTTATTATTTTATTTATTTAAGAACTTGGTTTTTAGTGAAATCGATCTAATGACGTCTTGTCTTGTGATTTATGAGGCTGACATAACCTAGCTAGTGAAGTAAGGTTATCAACTTATTATTATTGTTGTATTAGTTTTTGGTTTCTACGAAGATATATATTCTTAAACTCAAAGTTAGAGACTAATATGTTTCAGGTGTAAAAATTATTCAAGTAGGTTTATATATCTTTTTGTTCACTACAAAAAAAAAACCTATTTCCGACGGAATTTTTCCGACAGACAAAAATCCGTCGGAAATTTCAGCATTTCCGATGGATTTTTCCGACAGAAAGTAATTTCCGACAGATTATTTTCCGTCGGAAAAATTCCGTCGGAAATATTTATATTACCGACGGAAATGGCCGTCGGTAATTATACCGTGGAAAATAATTCAATTTCTGACGGATTTTCCGACGGATATCTCCGTCGAAAATTACCCACGGAATTATCCGTCGGAAATTTCTGACGGACAAAATTCTGTCGGTAATTTTAGCATTTCCGACGGATGTTTCCGTGGGTAATTTCCGACGGATATGGCCGTCGGTAATTTCCGACGGATATTTCCGTCGGAAATTACCCACGGAATTATCCGTCGGAAATTTCCGACAGACAAAATTCCGTCGGTAATTTAAGCATTTCCGACGGATATTTCCGTGGGTAATTTTCGACGGATATGGCCGTCTGTAATTTTCGACGGATATTTCCGTCGGAAATTACCCACGGAATTATCCGTCGGAAAATTCCGACGGACAAAATTCCGTCCGTAATTTTGGCATTTCCGACGGATAATTTCGTCGGAAATTTCCGACGGATAAAATTCTGTCGGTAATTACCGACGGATTTTTCCGTCGGAAATGCTAATTTCTGACGGAAAATATTTGTTTGAAATATTTTAGTCAATGAGGGAAATTTGGTCATGGGTCGGAGAGTATTATGTGCAAAATATGTTCGGAACAATATTT
>PYAF01001073.1:47674-78510 GCA_007407185.1 Glycine tomentella | reverse complement strand
TCGTTTGTTTAAACATTTCACTTTGAATGTATGAATTCAGTTTTTTATTTTATAATATGCTTTATTTTGGTAATCATGTTATTTAATATCAATAAATAAATAATCTACGGAAATTACTAACTCAATGAGCCGTAGGTAATATGAATGGCCGTCGGAAATTTCCCACGGAATAGGCCGTCGGAAATTTCCGACGGAATAGACCATGGGAAATTTCCGACGGAATTGGTCGTCGGAAATTTCCGACGGAATTGGCCGTCGGAAATTTCCCACGGAAATGACCGTCGGAAATTTCCGACGGCCAAAAAATCCGTCGGAAATATTTGCAACGACCGTTTTTCCGACGGATTTTTTTCCGTCGGAAATCCGTCGGAAATCTCGAATTTCCGACAGATTTTTGATATTTCCGACGGATTTCGGCCGTCGGAAATAGGTTTTTTTTTTGTAGTGGTTGGGGGTTATTATTACTTTACTTTGATGACTTATGATATATGTGGGAGACTAATAAATTTATAAATCAATTAACGTGGGATTCTTATAACTTAATTACGTTAAATATTTAGAGAAAATTTTTACCATTCATAATTTATAATGATCTTATTCAATTCAAATATAATTATTTTTAATAAAAAATATATTTGATCTAGAAAAAAATATAGTTGTGAAGAATATGTTTCATATTAAAAATAAAATAAAATGTAATTTAATGGAGGCAATACATACATGAACGTTATGAATAGATGTGATTAATTACTTGAAGTTTGTCGGCAAAGTTGAGTTCAAGTTTCTACAATATGTCAATATTATAAACAAGTTCACACTGCAAGTGTTTGAGGTGAGAGTGTTTTGATCTAAATGTTGGATAGTTGCTTATATAATAGAAAGAGAACCCCCATTTTTGTATTCAGAAAGTGACACCAAGCCGAGACAGATGCCCAAAAGTGTCTTGGTTTTATCAGTTGAAGGTTAAAAAATTTGGAAAGAACCGGTTACACAAGGAAGCGTGCTCAAGTTTCCTTTTGCCTATAATTAACATGAATTTGGATAGTATTATACAAATAATATTTTTGTATGAAAGTTGATTTCTTTGAAATTATTAATTTTCTTAGACATGTTAATTGTTATGTACTACACTAATCAACGTTTCTTTAATATATTATTTAATAATTGTGCCTTTCTTTTTCTTTTAAGACTATTCCTATATAAACATTATGTCCTTTGTTAAGGATGTGCACGTTTTGTTGTTGGTTCTTTTTATGAAAGTCGACATTATAGGATGCATACGTGGTAGTGGAAGAGTTAGTTTGTGTTTGATTTAACTTACTTTTAAAAAATATATTTATTTTTGTTGACTTTTTAAAAAAATAAAAAAATTAGCTAGCGTTTAATTATTTTATAAATTTAATAATAATTTTTTGCATAAAAAAGATTTAATAATTTTTAAACAGGTTATTAGACATTTTTTCTATAAAGTTATTAGACATACTAGTAAAGTATATATTAGTGAATCTTTTAGCATGTGGTAAGAAGTTTGACTAATTTTAGAGGCAGTTATTTATGCTCGCCTGCCTAAATAAAAATGAAAAATATAAAAATGCACACCTCACTACAGAAAACGCAGAAAATTATTCTTATCCTATTTCACTCTATTTAATTGAATTGTAAAAGAAGAAAATTTGAACTTCAAAATATACATAATTTAAATAAAGAAAATATTCATCCAATAGTGTTAAATGATGGAGAAATGCTGACTTGATAACCTACTTTAATTTATATATCTCACATTGACAAAAAATTTAAAACGTGTTTTATTTTTTCCTAAAAAGAATTGAAAATTTTAACCGACTATATAAAATCTAAAAAAAAATAAAAAAACTTCTGTTGAGTATTTCTTTTTGCTTCTGATACAAAATTTCATTTGTTATTTTGATGAGCCTTTTTGTTGTTGTTGATAATGTTAAAAAATATCATCTTAACTCACACTTGAAATCTTTTCCCCCCAATCTTTGGATTATGCAGCGTGACTTAATGTGTATAAAAATATTGAAAAGAAGCAGCACACTTTTTCTCATGCGTTTGTATCCTTTTAAAATGGGTTAATGGTTCAAAATATAATTAGTTTTGTTTTATCGATAAAAGTACTTAATTAAAGTCCTAATCGTGTCTAGAAGAAAGATAAACACGTGATGCCATTTTTTAGAGATTAAATTAATCTCGCTATTTCTTTTTATAAACTAAACTGACATCAAACCTAACTATTAAGAATCAAATAAAAATTTACTCTAGAAAAGACGACTTGAAGCTAGTCATGCATGATGTTAATCATCTCAACCAAGACAATCTACAATCACCATTCACATTGCTCGATTTTATCCACCCTTTCACATCTCACTAACCACGACAATGGTTTTGTCGACTATAATCAGTTAATTAATGATGAATTCGAATTTCATATTTTAGTATACCATGAACTTGTCAATGTATTCTTTATTTGATGCCTACAATATCTTTAATCAAAAATTAAAAACTAATCTCGTAAGATATAAATATTCATTTAAGGAATTGATTTCTCGATTTTACAATTGAGTGTGTGGGTTCTCTGCCGACTAATTAGAAAAACATACGGATAATATACATGTTATTCCAATTTAAAAATCGGCCTTTAATTATCATGAGAAGAAACGTGCCAGTGAATAGGCCATAAATTAATTATTGGATGGTTGATACTACAGTTTAATAGAAATAGGACTGGATATACAGGTAGCTCCTAAAGTCTAACTTTACTAGCTATATATGCATTTAGTTGCAAGCATAGTCAATAAAACGCTGAGATTTTTATATAAAAAAAGGACGTTTTTTATTATTGATTCCGAACTAGTCCTGCAAATGTTAGAGCTGCAACAAAAGAATGGGAATAAATGTTTCTACGAAAATTCGTTATGTGCTTGTTAATACAAAAAAATGTTGAGTGTAGATCGAATAATAAGATGCTAATTAGTTGATAAACTACGCTAAGTAAAAAGTAACTGAAAAAGAAATAGTTTAGGTAGAAATGAGTTGAACATCGTGGTTTAACTATAAGAAAGCTAGATATTAATGAAAGAAATTAAGCTAGTTTGTTTGTGACAGAGCCTCCATTGTTTAAGAAACTTGATATAGCCGAGGGTCATGCCCAAAAAACTTACTAATGGAGTATATTAATTGGGTTACTATTCAGTTGAAAGCTAAATCAAGCAGAAGATCGACGTCGAAGTTGATAGGAAACTAAACCCAGATAACTATATATATATATATATATATATATATATATATATATATATATATATCTAATTCGGGGGACCTATTAACTGATATGAAAGTGTTTGAGTGGTGATAAAAAAGGGGTATCTTGGGATGAGAAGAAATATATTTTTTCCTTGTTGAGATTATTGTTTCAAAACTTAAATCACTTAGTGCAAGTTTGGATACTAAGCAAAATCAATTCTAGTCCCAAAAATCATGGTGAATAATTGAAAATGGAGAAGCACCAAAAAGTTGCTTTGCTGTGACCGTGGAAAAATAAGCAAGGTGCGGTGATTGATACACCGTATTTTGAATGACATTTTACGTGAGTTTATGTCATTTTTATGCATTTTTCTTGACTGAAGTCATGTTTGGACTCTAATTTTATTTATAGGAAGTATAAATGTTCAATCAAGTAAAAGAGTCATAATTAGCACAAATCCATAAAGAAATCAAAAACTCTGCAGTCCACCATGATCAAGGTACTTTATCATGATCGTGATGATCACAATATCCATTATAAAATTAATTAAGGTACTTTACCACGATTGTGATGACCACAATATCCATTATAAAATTAGTGCCTACTAGTTGATCACAATCATGATAATTCAATAACGGTTGTAATTAATTCATAAAGGCCAAGATAGATTCATAACGCCCCAAAGCACTCAATATCAATGTTTCCAATCACGCTTGTGGTAGATTTATCACAACCGTCATGCGCTTTTCTTGATTGCTACGTCTTTATTAATTTGTATAAATAGCCTTGAGAAACACTTCTTAAGACTCCTTTTGTTTATTTTATGATTTTTGAGAGCTTCGGAAAGAGGGAATTGCAGTGACAACAATTGAGGCCCTAAATTTTAAGGGTTTCAATCTCTTTTACTTTCAATGAATGATTGTATGTTATTTTACTTTTCTATAATGATGGTTGGCTAAAACCCTTAACCCTCATATTGTAATGTAGTTGCACCGTGGATCCTAATTCTTCCTTTTCATAAAGTTCTTCAATGTTATTCAAATGATTGTGCCCTATTGCTTTATATTTTATATTGAAATTGGTTACTCTAATTCTTAGTCAATTGTGTGTTAGTGACCATTTTCTTGCAATTAACTGAATTATAAAATGATAGGATTCATAAAACTTGCATGACCAAACTGGTGGCATAAACTTCCTTAATGTAAACTTTCCTAATATTCATCCTTAATCCTAAATTGAATCCCAAATGATCAATGCATGATTAATTTAGGGGGAAGAGTATTCTTAGATCTTGACCATAGGCTAACAATTAAATTAAGAGGTATTAGACAATTATTTGATAATTAAGATATTTGAATTGAATTAGGAATAAGGGGGATAAATACATGTGAAATCATAATCCGAGTTTTTATCTCTCATACATATCTCCTTCTTGAAACTGTTGTCTATCTTTAATTCATTTCCTTGAATGCAATCGCAACTACCCCCAAACTCGGACTAAAACCCCAAAATTATTTAGTTTATGCGATTTAGAGTATTCAGGAACATAACTAGTCTATAGGATACAATACCGAGACTTTCAAGTCCACTATTATTATTGTGTAGGATACACTTGTTCTTAACAAATACATATTTTACACATCAGTTATCACACCATCTACCCAAACACGCAATTAGGAGTTGTAGAAAATTTCAGTTTAACTAGGTAAAATGATATTCATATGGCTACAACTGCATAACTATTAATACTATATTTTAGGGATAAATATAAAAGTTGGAGCAAGCAGTTTTTTATTACTAACGATCAATATTGAGACTTGCAAATTATATGAAGCTATTCCTTTACTAAAAACGTGGTTAATTAAATGATCGGCTATAATTTCATAAAAAATCTAACTGTCGTAGGATGAAATTTTGATAATGCATGCATGGCAAAGGAGGTGGAGAACTCATTGGTTTGGTGCGTGAATTCGTGATCATGCCATGGTCGTGAAGATTAAATTTGAAGCCAAGATCTCTGTAATCGAAGAGTTTTGTTATTTGCAAACTCTCACAATTAAATAGCTAACAAGCATGCTTCATGCCCAAGAGCGATTGAAGATGTCTTTCTAGCAAAACACAATAGAAGGTCTTCCAATAAGACAAAGAGAGAGTTGAAATTTCTTCAAGAAATAATTTAAAAGGGAGAAGAAGACGTTACAACTGGTTGTTTTAATGGGAGACTATGGAGGTTAATTATGTTGTTCGAAAGAACTCGTGGTCACTTAATTATGGAACAACCTCGGCCACTTTAATAAAAAAAATTATTTTGAAATAATGTTTAATAAATCTTACACTTAATGTTATAAATTAGTTGCTTAATTATAGCTTAAAATAACATATTTTTAATTTAATGAAATACTTGCAAAATAACTTAGGACCTGTTTGAATCACTTCTTTGTTTTTTTGTTTTAAAAACTGTTTTCAAAATCAATTTTATAGTTTCTACTAATGGCAAATTAATTTCCCATCCAAAAAATTTCATATTTTGAAAACTGTTTTCTAAAAACTTGATTTAAAAAGTATAAAACAAAAACAGTTTAAAGTTGTTTTCTGATTTTGTTTTAGAATCCCAAATGAATCAGAGGACAATTATATGAGATGAAGAAGTTTTTGCCTCTTCATAAGCTGTATGTGCAGTGGGCGGTCATGTTTATATATGAAATTCTCATAAATGGTGCATACATAGATCTCACTTCATATGCAACAGATGATGCCGTGATGATAACATACGGTGGAAAATATTTTTTTAACAAATAAATTTAAACAGACGAGTTCAATATAAAAAACATAAAATCAAAACTGTTGCATTTGCACAAATGTAAAATATGTTGTTGCTAATGACAAGTTGATGGCAAGGATCAAGATAGACAACTATGAACACCATATGCATTAGATTTTTTTTCACAGAGATTTAAATAAAAACCACTATATTTATATGAATCTCAAATATATTTAAATCAAAATAATATTATAAAAATATTCTATTTTTTTGAAAGCATAAAAAATATATATCTTTTAATACAAGGGTTCAGATTTTTCTCTATCCGTGTTGTCTAATATGATTTAGGCCACAACAGGCCCACACTCCTCCAAGGCCATTTGATTTGCAGTGAGAGACTTCATATCATGATTTGGGTTTGAGGCCTTATATATAGCCCATATTTCATAGAGCCCGATTGGTGTTTCCTAAATCATTTGCTAAAGATTTTGCTTCCTACACTCCCCTTGTTGCTTCCTGCACCTCCCATTATTTGAAAAAAAATATGTGAACAGACAAATGTACCCTCACCCCACTAACTTAACCTAAATTTTTCTATCTTTTCATCTTTTCTTCTGCACCGCAAGCACCTCCTGTTCCCCCTTTCCTTGCCTCCCCGCACCTCCATTAGCTTCTTGGTTTTCCTTTTTCTTATGGTTGTTCGTGAGTTATCTCTGAGATCACCTTTCACATTTTTTCTAGGTAAGTTGTAACTTTCGTCCCTTTCCTTTTTTTATTTTCTGTAATTTATCTGGATAGCTTAATCCAGTTTGCATTTTGTTGTATCCGGGTCAAGCCATCCGTAATTGTGCCATGAATGTTCATTTTTCATTTTTCTAAAATATTTTATGTAACTATTCCGGATAGCTTGATCCAAATTTGGATTTGGTGGTTTTTGGATCAAGCTATCCACAATTGGACAATGGAGTTCAGAAATGTAAAATGTATTGCATGATCCATAATATTTTCTAATGTTACGGATCATGCAATCCAGATTATATTTCTAGATTGCATTGCCCAATTATGGATTAGTTGATCCGTAGTAATGATTGTCAATTCGGAATAGATTTTCAGATTGGCAATCATTACTACGGATGAACCTATTTGTAGTTTTATTTAGCAAAATGGAAGGCAAATTTGTATTGAGGAAATTGTTATTTTAAAAAAGTATTTATCACCCCAACTAATATGAACATTTTTTATTTCCAACTATTATAAATCATTGCACTATTTTAATTTAACTTTTTAAGTGTAGTTACATCTTTTAAAACAAATGACATCCAATTGCATAAAGTATCTATTTTACACTAGTTATTATAGAAAAAGATTTATCTTACCATGTATGATACTTTATGATTAGATGAGTAATTTCTAATTCAATTCTATATTAAAAAAATCAAGGTTGAAGTGGGTTTAGAAAAAACATGAATGAACTTAGAAAAAGAAAAATAATTGAATCTTGCACATGGAATCATATAGTTCTACGGAATCATATGGTTCTATGGCTTTCTTCGTTGTTACTTCCATCACCTACCTCTTCTATTATATTTGAGCAATTCGTTGATTGATTACAGTTAGTTACACAATTTAGGAAATCCATCTATTGAAAACTCTCTCACCTCATTCCCTTTGTTGTAGAAAATTATATTTGTTATGATAGGTTAATTGATATGTAGGATATTTTAATTGTTTGGATAGGTTAATTATGTTGACTTTGACTTTGATTACAAATCAGAATGTGTCAAACTATGTTCACAATATTTAGGATATGTTTAAAATATGTTGACTCAAATTCTGATTATTTTATGTTGATGTTGTCTTCTATACAAATATGTCATGTACAAGTGGTGGTAACTGCACCAAACCTACTGCATCTGTACGTAGGCGTGAAAGACATGTAGTTGTAGACGAGGAGTAAGAGATTTACGAAGCTCCTGAACATGTTGCAGCTAATGATGTTGCACCTGAAGATATTGTGTTTGGTGGTGGACCTGAGGATAAATCAGTCCTTACTGAATATGCTGATCACGTGGTTTTATAAATTGTGAGATGTGGTATACCAATAACAATAGTCTAATATTTAAATTTTTGTTAATTGATTCATATTTCATAATGACATACTGAAGTATAATTTTTTGTAGGATTGTGGAGAGTTAAAACTAGTAGCACATGGAAGGAAATTGAATGATTCTCCTCCCCCCCAGGAGATCATGCAAGTTATGCAGGCATGCAAGTGATACAGGATTCAGGGTTACTTCCATTGACTGGATGTAGTTATGAAACCACTCATAAGAAACTTTTATCTACTTTTGTTGAGAGATGACATCATGAGACCAACACCTTTCATTTGATGATAGGAGAGATCACAATCACACTTAATAATGTGTGATCATTGCTGCATATTTCTATAGATGGTTTTTATAGTAATCTGCACACATATAAGGAGGTGATTATTGCATTGTTGATAGAGCTTTTTAATATATTTTTCTTAAAAAAATTATGATTATATTCATTAGGGGTGTTCGCGGTCTGGATTGGATCGGTTTTGAAGTAAAAAATATCTGATCCAATTCCTTCGGTTTGGTCATTTGATCATCCATTTGGTTTGAATTTTTTTTCAAATCCGATTCAATCCAATCCAATTTTTTTCGGTTTGGATTGGATCGATTTTCGGTTTTTTAAAAAGTCTAAAAATAAAACTTATGAGACTTATTTTTATCAAAATAAGGAGTATCTAACATAAACAAACACATTCATTGAAAAAAAAATAAACATCATTTTCTAATTTTCATTAGACAAACACGTTCGTTGGACAAAATAAGAAGCAATGTATTGGATTTTTGGTTTTTGGGCTATGATGGGGAATAGGCCCAAGTAGATAAAGGGTAAGGTATGGTTTACAATTGGATCGGTTTAGATTGGATCGATTTTCATCGACCAATCAGAAAACCGATCCAATCCGATGAAAATTTTCGATTTTTTTTCGATTTTCAATTTTTCAATTTTCAGTTTTTCGATTCAATCATTACGATTTGAATTGATTTAGATCGGTTGATGAACACCCCTAATATTCATAACTTATTCGCATGTGATGGAAATTATGAACAAGTACTCAACTCTTTACTGAAACGAAGCACCCAGAAATTATTACTTGAAAAAGTATAGTTTTAGAAGCAGTCTAGACTCATCATAACTTGTGAACTATTTCTGGATATTTTTAATGCTGATTACCTGCCAACCAGAGTGCTAATGCTTTATGCTTTAAAGACATGATATGCCACCCTAATCTATCTATCTTTACAACCCAACACTTGCTTTGCCATTGCTGCCGGCCTAGCTAGTTTCTTTGGGCCATAACAACAAAGTGCATGTCACATCCTCACTTCTCCATTATTTGATTGTCCCCTTTTTTTGTCACATTGGTCTTGACGTAATCTTCATACATGCTAATCAGAAAATATATATATAAACAATATTTGTGCCACTTTTACTATTTAAATGCAACTTGGTACATTTTCTCTTTTGGTCACGTTGGTGTTATTTGGTTTGCTCTGCTGGATGCATGGGCAGTGTGGTGTGGATCCTCCCTCTTTTGTTTCTCTACAACTGCATGCCAGTTGCTATCCATTGGCTTACTAACAAATCCTCATGAAGGTTTTTTATTTTATTATTATTACTAAAACTTAGATCCAGTGAGTGTTAATTAGATTCATATTAGATAATTCAAAATTACATTGAAATATTACCTAACGTGGTTTTAAGTAAATATTTACTTATTTAATTTCAAGTTCAAGAATTAATTCTGAATTGATTTTGAGCTGATATAATAGAATTTTAGATAACTTTTACAATGGATAAAATAAATTTATATTTAGTTTTACTACTAATTTATTTTTATAATACAAAATAAATTAAATCTCTTTAGATTAACTAAAATTATTTTTATTTAAAATCATGCTTTTATTTTAGTAACCTATGATGATTTTTTTAATGTAAATTTTTATTGCATGGATCTTTTAGAATAAAACTCTAATTATGATTACATAATAATATTAAAAAAAACTTGAAGAACTATATTAAAGTTTCTTTTTTTTTTTTATCATGTACGGGATGATCACTGCAGTGATTTATTAGGAGCTTTTTCTCGGGAGTAACATGACAACAAGAAGGCTTCAGGAATTCTTTTCTCAACAAAAAGCTGACTAACTATTTTATTATCAATAGAAATCAAGACGCCCTTTGTGAGGCATCATCAACTGCTAAACTACAAAGCAGCCCATATTTTGTAGGACCACTGACCCAGAGGCAAATATCTTAGGTGATAACTTCTAGAGAGGAAAATAACAAAGGTAAGTTTGAGTTATTTATTGAAAATGGTGTAAATTTGTGAAATGAAATATTGATGTAATTTGTCCAAATTACGGATGGAGGGCTTTGAATCTGTAATAGCACTACCAACTATCTGATTTAAGTAGGATTGTATCTTAAGAAGTATACGAGTAAGGGAACCAAAAAAATTAAGAAATACACGTAATTGTGTTTTTGGTAGCAAAAAGTTTAGAAGAATTAAGTTGAGACTTATAAAAAATCAGGACATGTTTTAAAAATTTAAAGAGTGTTAATAGAGACGCTTAAAGATCATCCAAAAGAAACAACATCCTCATGTGCCCAACAAAATTCTATAAAAACTATACTAATACTTTTGATAATTAAGTATATTCTCTTTTAAATAAAGAATAAATACCAAAATAACTTGCTATATTTGAAATATTTTGTCGTATCTTATAAATAATCGAGGCATGTTATTAATTATTAGTCATTGACTATCCTCTTTGTCGTATCAAAATTAGTTATTGGTGAAGAATTTGGCTATTTTTTTTTTAAAGTTATAAGTTCAAATATCCTTACCATTCTGATAAAAGAGGTCCTTACCAATATTATACTGAAAAAGATCAATATCACTTGTCTTTTTTTACGGGAAAAAGTCATTGTTAAAGCATAACACTGAGATTAAAATATCAAGGAAATATAATTCAAATAATTGAGTAGAATATATGAGTTATTATAATTTTTTTAATATTATTTTATAAAAAAGTAAATTAAAAAATAATAACACTAACCAATTAAGTGTGAGATAAAATGTGAAATGTAACACAAGATCTCCTAAATTTTACGTTTTTCGCTTTGTTGTTGTACATTATCCATAACATAAATACATGATTGACATTTCATTCATTATAGCATTGTAATTGTCATCTACCACTAGTTCCAAAACCGATTATTATGATTTAGATGGGATGACTATGACAAGGAGACTAACAACCTACTGGGATTTTCTTACCTATTGCCCCCCCATTTTCTGCATGAACACATGAACATGCATGACTGAGAAAAAGGGACTCAATAGTTGAAAGGAAAGCTTGCTTTTTTTTGGCACAAATCGTTTGTATTATTAGTTGTTGCATGCTGTTATATCCTTTTGTAAATGGCTCAACCTGTATTTCTAATTTTAAATTTCATAAATTAATACTAATTTTATTTCACATAATTAAGTATCACCGAGAGGGTATAGATAAATTAATTAGCACATAAATGTCTAAGTTTAACGCGTATTCCAAATTAAGCTTTGACTATTTTTTATTTATTTATAATAATCAAAAACATCATACTCAAATCAATTGAGTTAGACCCTCTTGACAATTAAGTGTTGAGTATAAAACTAGATTAAAAATATATTTGACAAAGCATTTCAGTTAATTAATTTTTAATATTTTGCTCAAAAATTTGTTTAACTATTTGGTATAAAAAAATAGTAATTTTTAAATTTTTTTGAAAAGCTATTTGAAATATCATTTTTTAAAACGCTAATTTTTAACTTCTAATATTTTTATATACTTATTCTCTTTTTATCCTTAAATATTTATTAAATTTCCTTTTAATCTTTTTTATTTAACAAAATTTATTATTTTTATTCTTTACATAATTTTATATTTTTTAACTACTTCAATATATAATTTTATCAAATACTTATCATTTTTCTAACTTCTAATTTATTATATATAATCTTACCCTCACTCGAGGATCTCCAATAGAAAATAATTATGGTAAGTGGCTCAACTGGGCACCGGCTCTGTAGTGATTATAACAAACAACAACAAAAAAAGTGGAAAAAATCATTTACTACTTTCAAGTGCACCTTTAAAAGGGTATCAACATCATGTGTTGGTATGGTACTAAGTCAAAATTGGTGATTTTTCTTGCCTCCTTAATTATGTGCATCAGCCTATTACAGTATCTTTTTCTTGCTTATAAGAAATTCAATGCACCAGGCTCAAATGGCAATGACTTAAAACGCCAAATGGTTGCGGACAACCATAAAAACAGATACACCTTAAATAGATATAAATAACTAAATTAAAGCCGTTTCATGTTGAAACTTTCTTTCAAGTTTAAAATTATTTATGTGATTTTGAACGGTTCTGTTCTGTTGGTTCCAGAAGAAACGGTGTATTTGGTTACAGCAGTCACGGATTCCTTGAGTCCAAAATACAATATTCGACTTAGCCACAAGTTCTCTTGCAAAAGTTGACCTAAGATAATGTCCCCCTAAAATGCTATATTATATTCTGACCCCTTAACCTAAGTTTATTATTAAAAATCAAAATGAGGTATGATGCTATGTACAGTTTTCAGTTGAAAACAATTATGTAAGGTTGGTAGTGCAGCAAATCAATAAAATAACTTAGCAGACACCTGTTTCTACAAATAAAGAAAATCAATAACATTTATTCTTCTGTTCCCAAGAAATAAAATGTAATCCAATATGAAATCAGTGTCCTAACAGCTATTGATCTTGTCTTCATTGACATTTGTTTGCTATTTTGACAAAGCATGGTAGTTGCATTATGTAATTAGCTCAAAGTAGGTACCACTCTACTACACCTTAGCATTTAAGCCCCCATTGTAAATCCATGCCAAACATCATAGTTTTGAAATTGTCTAAGGGAGAAAGAGAATAACACATTGTGAAGTGAAAGAATGTGAATGCTACTATACCCTTGTAACTCTGCATTTCTTTTGCAACAAAGGAATTGTATACAAGTATTTTCGTTTTATGAAAAAGGAAAGTGAAAAGTATACACTATGCAGTAAATTGCACTGGTTGTGCAGAGGGACTGATTAATTAGAATACGTTATTATTCACTCTTTTATCACCTTCCTCTTCTCTAACATGATCAACCACACCAAAACCTCACTGTACAAACAAAATCTGACTATAAACAAAACACCAGAAGAACACAACTCAAAAAATTTGTTCAATTACCTGTGTTAAATTAAATGTCATCATTGCCAACCCATAGTAGTCTTATATCTGGCTCGACCAAGATTGTCTCCTGCAGACAATAACTATAGTTTCGGACAAAAAAGAGGAAACTAGTAGCAGCACATGGGGCAGCGGATTAGTCCATTTTCATTGCAATCAGGGCAACGCTGGAATCCATACTCACCCACCTCACCATCATAATCTTCTTCCTCATCACCTTCATAGTAGATTTTACAACTTCCATAACAAGTTTCACAAGGCATAAACCTCACATCCCCACATGCCGCGCATAGTCCATCACCATCAACACCGTCTTCAATCTTTCCACAACGTTCAAGCAATTTCTCAAGTTTCCCCTCCTCATGCAGTTGCTGAATTTCCTCAGCTCCACCAATGTAGTTCCTCCCAACGAACACCCTTGGCAATCCTAACCCTCCCTTACCATATCCATGGCCTAATAGCTCCTTGAGCTCCTCCTTGAACCCTGAATGCATTGACACATCCCTCTCATCTACCCTCACCCCCAAGCCCTTCAGAATTAACCTCACATGGCAGCAATCCTCATAAGTCTTTCTCACACCGCGCAAGCTAGTGAAATACAACACCACCTTGTCCTTCCCACATGACTTCAAATCCACAACAACATCATGATCATCACTGATCTTCTCTTCCCCAACAGAGAACCCCTTTCTATCCATGCCCTCTTGCTTCTCTTGCGACGATTTCTTGAATGAAGAAACAACATCATCACTGATCTTCTCTTCCTCAATAGAGAAGAACCTTTTTCTGTCCATGCTCTCTTGATTCTCTTGAGGCTCATCATCAGAATCTGAAAATGCTATTGGTTTGGCTGAATCATTGCCATTCTGAATTAAGGGTGGATCAACATCAACATGCCTATTGACATTGACCTCAAAAGAGAAGCTCTTGAAGTGATTTGGTGATCTGAAAGGGCTTGTTGTGTCTTCAAGACCTTCCATTAGTTCCCATGTGTTGATTGTCTCTGGCTCACAAGGTGGTGTTGAGATTGGAGACTTCATCAAAGCTTTTGGCAACATTTGTTCAATCATTTCAGACCATGTCTTTGGCTCATTTTTCTTCTCCTCAACCTCAACCTCGTCGTCATCATCATCATCATGATCCTGATTCTGGGGCCTGAAACTGTCACTACCAATGACCTTGCCATTGGGAAACCTTAAACCATTGCTATGGTTGTTGTTGTTGTGGGGTACATCCTGGTCCAGAGAACCTAATGTGGTTGATGTCAGTGCCACAACATGGTAACTGTCTCCTTTGGTTTGAGGTGGGTGATGTACATGCACTGAGAAGCTTCTAGCCATAGAAGAAGAATAATAAGGGGTGTTGCAGTGACAATGTTGGCATCCCTTTGGTTTGGAATTAGCACAACCCATAATAATCACAACACAAATCTGAATTGATAAATTGATAAATGAACACACACACAAAAAAAAACTTTGTTTTTGGGGAATCAAAAGTACCCCACAAATAAACACAAATCCAGTCCACTCAAAGTGATTGCATCATCAAACAAACAAAAGAAATTGTGAAATAAAGTAAAAAAGAAAAAATGTAGACAAATTTGGTGGCACGGTTCATTCATATTCCAGAAATGGCAATTGGAGATGGAAGATTTTCAATAGTTAAAAATTTGGGAATTGAGGGTAACCAAAAAACAAGTCTTAAATTGAATGGAAGAAGAGAGAAAAAATCTCTCTCACACACGCGCACACGCCAGAGAGAAATTGAAAGGAAAGAAAAGGGAAGTGAGATGGAAACAGAAATGCATCCAAAGTCAAAGAAAGAGGGCGATCGAGAGATCAATCATTCAACAACCATTCATCATCAACCCACCCCCACACGCTCACTCTCTCTCTAGAGTTTTAGAGAGAGGAAAAATAACGATGAACTAGATTGGAAGAATGTAACTTCTGGCAAGAGGGGTTTATTATGGACATTAGACAGCACCCATAAAAGTAACTGCAAAATACTAATTAGTGTATGCACATTTACCATGGTTATACATCTTATCACAAATTGACGACTTGATGATTTCTTATTAATTTTATAATAGACATCTTAAAAAATATATTAGTAATGATCTGATGATTTCTAATTATTAATACTATACGTTTTTTTTTACACATTCTTCCTACAAATTAAAACTAAAAATATAAAAAAATATTGTATGAATTGACGGTTGAAACCTTTTTATGGATTTTTTTTTACCAAATTTTATTATTTTACAAAATTAATTATCAAAGTGGGTATTTTACAAAAATGTTTGCTTTAACTTTTGATTGTTTTTCTATTTTTAAGTGTTTATTGTAATGTTATACTTGTAATGATTAAATTAGGGAGGAAGACGAATATTAAATTATATTTTCAATAAATATTCATTTTTATTCATGAATGTGTAGAACATTAACAAATTTATACATGAATATATCAGACTCTTTCATTCTTGGCAACGGACAAAAGTTAATAGATTTGTCGTACTTATTTCATTTACGAGGATTAAAATTTGAATTTTTATTGTTCAAGACCAATTTGTCAACACTATATATTCAAAGATAAAATTGATTATTTATCCAAATTTAATATTAACTATTTTAAATAATTATATAAAACGACTGTGGATTGATTGAGAAAGTAAAAACTTTTATACTAACCATAGATACCTCTTTAAATAAAAACTATGGTTGAGTGCTATCCTATGATCAGTTGATCACTTGTTTGCTCGACCCTGCAATCGAAACTCTATCCGTTACATCCACTCACGTTGTTTTTGTTGTTGTCTTGTTGCGTTATGTTTCTATTTTATTTTTTATGGGATAAATGTGTTATATTACGTTATTTATCATCGTTGCTATGCAACATTCATGGAAACCTCTTTTGGTTTTTTATTTGTTAAAAAAAAGTTGTGTCTCAATATGGCCACAGTTACTCGCGGCAATTCTATCACCACTCGCAACATTTGGCGCGTGCTGCTGGATCCCCACTCCCAAGTCAAATGGTGAATGACGGTGCCGGTGCGTACGCGCTTTTGCAGGTTTCGCTAAGGTTGTGTTTACCACAGATAGGGTAAGGCGCGTTGAAGAGGCTTTAACACAAATTATTTTATTTTTTTTCATAATAATTCATTTTTCTGATTTCTTTTTTTATATATATTCACTCTTGTCCCTGTTATAAGCTAAAATTAAAAGTATGATTTGTTACTTTATATAAGTTCCAATCTCTTTTCTCTAATTTCTATAAAAAAAAATTCTTTCCTCTAAAAAAAAGTTCCAATCTCAAACATCTCATATGTTAATTATTTTTTGACAAAAATTATTAATGATAATTGAAGTCAGTTCTAAAATGATGTGATAATAAGAGAAATATAAATTATTAATATTAATTATTACATCATTTCTTTTTTATCTGTCTTTTAAGGTTATTTTAGTAGAAATCAAAAAATATAATAAATTTTATTGATTATAATAAAATAGTTGTGAAATTTCTTATTTCATCCCTTTCTCTTTTCACTCTATAATAAATGCATGTGTAAAATAATTAAAGATAACAAAACAAGAGTATAATTACCAACAACTATTGACACAATTGATAATGACTTGTGTCCTTTAATCAAGTGATTTACGGTTTAATTTATGATTAGTTTTTGGATATAGAATAAATTGTGTTAGGAGAATAATACCCACCTTTTGTAGACTCTGAGATTTCCCATAAAAATTAGTCAACACTTTTGATAGAACTATTTCATATCAATATTATGTTAAAAAAAATATTCACATGCCAAATTTTGAAAAAAAATATTTATTTAAATGCTCTCAACATAACTAAATAACTAATTTCTTCAATCATGATGGATTAATTAGTTGGACTTTATAATAAGAACCACGAGGAGTACTATCTATTCCCAGGCCAAAGCTAGGGCTAGATCCATACTTCAATGTTAGTAGGGACAAAAGAAGAAAGCTAAGATTGATAATGCATATTAGATTTTATATAAAAAATATTCATATATTGTAAAACACTAATTATAACAATAATTTATTATAATATTAAGAGAAAATATAATTAAACACAGACAACCAAACACTTTTTAAAGATCCAAGATTACAAAATTTAGTCATTAACATGTCAGAAACAAATTTCATGAATTCATAATAAATATTAGTGTTTACATTAATCAAAATTTTAAGAAAATTAAAAGAATAATAATGTTATGTCATGACAATATATAGTCAATGCTCTAAATTTTTTACATATTTTTAGTACAATTCAATATTTGGTTTTATTTTCAAGATTTATTAACTGGCCTGTTGGGATTCATACACCAATAATGTTCAAATAAACAAAGAAAAGAAGATAAAACGAATTTCTTCAAATAAACAAATATGCAAAAAGTGACAGAAAAGAAAGTATTTATTAGTATGACTCAAATCTCAATTTATCAATATCTTATCTAGTGTTTGTAATTAAGTTTACACTATTACATATGTTAATAAATAACTTTTAATTATCAAATCATTTATAATCAAATTCATATAAAGAAAATGCTAAGTAGATTTTAAATTAAGATCTTAGATTACTTTTTGGTAGATCAAGTAGTGCCAAATAAGATTAAAGATTTCTTTTATTTTTTTTTAATGGTAGATCTCATTTTGAGATCTTAAGGAGAGAGAAAAATGAAGAAAATTTATTATTTTTTGAACAATGTGCAAATCTTAAGAGATCTTCTACAAGAACTCATCCTCCATGTTGGAGATCTCTTCAATTCCTTTATTAGGAGATCAAGTGAAGATCAGATTTTGAACTCAAGATCCTTATTTAAGATCTTGTACTAAAGATGCTCTAATAAAATACTGTAAATATAATTATTTATAGTCTTTAAAATAACAATAATAGAAGATAAAAATATTATTGAAAATAAAAAATATTTCAATATTTTTTTCAAAAAAGGAAACAAAATTACAATTTTATTGACAATAAATATTATAAAAAAAGAAGTAGATTATTTATCTAAAAAGATAAAATATTTTATTTTCACAATGAATACCATAAAAAGATAAATATCATTTACGAATTTACGATTTTTTAAAGGATTTATGGTAGATTAATAATGTTCTTAGCTTAATATTCCTTGGGTTTACTTGGAAAAAATATCATTTTCTATTTTAGTTTATACGTAATTCTCATAATTAAAGCTATTTTAAGTTTTTGAAACATTATTTTTTTTAATTCGCTATATTTTATTTAAGTGATTAAGAATATATTAAAACTTGTTTGGATGATAATATAACATTTTCACCTGGGTTCACTAGTATATATAAAAAGAAACAGAAACAATATTACAATAACAATTAAAAATTTGCATCCGTTTTTCATAAAAAATGAAAAACATTAAAAAATTATAAATTTGGAAATACCTTATAAATTTATAAGATTTGAAAAGATTTTGAAATTTTAAAAAATATTCAAAATTTCCATAATTAATGAAAATAATATAAATAAATAATTACAATAGTTAATGAAAATGATATAAATAAATGATAAGGTTAGAATAGAAAAAGATAAACCAATACATTCTTTTTAATATTTTAATGATTAATTAATTTTAACTTCATGTCCTCCTAAGTACCATTTTTCAATATGTCTAAAGTTATACTAACATTCTTGCATTAACATGTACTCATTTGCTCTTGGTTTGATAATAGGTTCATAATTATGGTCTTTGTTAACGGGTAATACTAAAGGTGAAGATTCGTCTATTAATTCAATTGTAGAGGTGTGTAAGATTGAAATTGGAAGAAAGGGATAACTAAGTATGGTGCCAACAAATAGAGAAGGAATTAATTAGGTATGATGGGAGAAAGAAAAGTTTTAAAACCTAACAATAGAAAGAAAGAACCAGAGTCCAGGAATCTCTTAAGGGTTTTGGGTGGAATTATTGTTGGATAGTTGTATTATTTATACATTTTACTAAAAAAATCACATGATTTTATTTTCTTTCTGAAAAAATCATATAATAATTTTAATTTAATACAACAAGGCTTATTGATATTATTTAAAAGCATTGATTAAATATCACAAAACTATTTTAGAAAATAAAAGTTTTTAAAAATCTTTTATAATCCTAATAGTATACAACCCTTACAAATAAAAAATTTAAATTATTTTTATCTGTAGGAATAAAAGACAAATATTAGAATGTTTACAATTATTAGACCACCTCGGTAAAGTTTAAGGCTTACAGAGATAGTAAAATAAAATTACAAAAACTAAGAAACATTATTTTTACAGGTCAATTCTAACAATAATGATTATTTCTTAATTTTACGATTTTGTATTTCATGAATTAATTCGTTCGACTGCTAAAACTCATCTATTTGGTTTTTTTTTTTTTTTTTTTTAGTGAAGGCAGCAAAGATTGGAGTTTAGGTCACTTAATTACAAACGACTTTTTTGATATATCCTATTATCCTTCACACTATATAAAACAAACTTTCTTCCAAATTATAGTGACTGAAACAGATTTGTATGGAAGTTATAAAGGCTTTATGATAAATAAAAAATAAATGCTTCTGTCTTTTGATAAAGTGTTGATACTAAGTTTATGATGTGTTGAAGAAAGTTTTGGTTCTCTTCATACAAGATGAGGATGAAAAATATTTATTTGTATTTTTAAAATTAGATTTTCAAAGTTATAACATGAGATCAAGATTTCTACAAAATGTTTGAAAATGGATTGAGATTTTGAACATAGTAGTGGATTGCGTTTTCTTTTTTTAATTGTTGAAAATTGTTTTAGCTTTTGACAATTTGAATGATCGTTATGATTTCTTGTAAAACTTTGATTTTCTTATGGTTTTATTATTTTGAAAAGTGAATTTCAATGCCTCCCAAATGACATATTGGTTTACCTTCAATAAAGATTTGTTGAAGCTCCTAACTTGTTGGTGTTTTGACTTTCTTTAGATCAAGGAGGTCATATTATTATCTTATCTTTTACTTTCCTTTCTAATTCCTTCTAAAGTTTTTAATATGATTTCTATGGCTTTATTTCAAATGTTTTGGAAGATACAAGTGTTCCAAACTGTTTTAAAAAGTAAAAAAATCCAACATCTGATACAAGATTACAAGCATCCAGTGTAGATTCGTCCAGCTAAGAGTCCAATGACTTGTGTTAGTGGAGCGTCTGATTGGAGTGTCTAATGCCAGAGTTCAATGGAGTGTCCAATCGTGTGCATCCAAGGGTCACTACTAGAAAAATCAAATTTAGCAAGGGGCGGAATCCGTCACAAAATAAATAAAAATCCATTACAAAATGATTTTGTAATGAAATGTGTGGAGGATGTAATGTTGTCACAAATTTCGGCGTCACAAACACTTCAGCGATGAATTTTGTTGTCCCATCACAAAAAATGATTAAACTTATTCCATCGCATTATTTGAAAATTCCGTCATATTTTGTGAAAATAAATGAATAATTTTGTTTATGAATTTCTCTCTCTAAATGTGACAAACGCAAATCCCTAACAAATTATGAAGGATTAATGTTGTTGCAGATAGTGACCAGTGATAAGTTCATCACAACTTTTCCTTCTCTATTGGTGACATATTTGTGTTCCCTTGAGAAACGTGAAGAATCAATTCCATCACAATCACTATTTCACATAACTAGCTCTCCACTATTTGTGACAAACATACTAGCTTGTGACAAATTAATTCCCTCACAAATCAAGTTGTAAGCATTTTTTTGTAGTTTTGATTCATCTACCCAAACCCCCACTAGACCAATCTTATGTGTACAATGTGACAATAAGTAATCATGTTCCTATGCAAATTCATAAATAACAACAATAAATTAAAATCAAATATAATAAATAAGCAAGTTGAATAGAATTAGAAGTTGTTGGATAATCCTTATGTCTTCTTTATCTTTTAGTCTGTAGTGGATAAGTTATTGTTGGATCGTAGCTGCATACATGCATGAACCCACAATGGGTAATTGTGTTGGATATGAGTTGACACATAAGTTGCAGTGGGCATGTAGCCACAACCCAATGTTGGAAAGATTGGTGGGATTGTGCACGTGGGCCTGAGGGATGGGACAGATGGGTGATTCCACATTGAGGTCAAGATTTCTACAGATCTTATGTCGTGGTAAGCCACCACTCATGTACGCCTATCATGACAAAGCTACTAATTTCTTTCCATGAATAGTGTCAATGATTCCCATAATGATCAAAATCTGGGACTATGTTAAGGGAATTGACTACGATGGTCACTTAGCTAGTGAAAATATCCATGGAGTCATGTCTATATAGTGCATGACTAGGACATGTTGATTGAGGATGTGATGTGATTGTCATAATAAAATGAATTCTTCTGTATGTTTTACTTCTTTACCTTATATGATATGATAGTGTGAATTTATGTTTTATTTGAAATGTATGTTTGTCTGTCTAAGCTTATCCTTGCGAGTTTGCACATGTGGTTTTGTGCCTATGATTCTCCACGGGAGTAGACGACGAATTATCAGCAAATCAAGCTCTTCAAGGTGTTGGATATAGGGGGAACTGGAAGAAGATCAAGTCAAGGATGAAGCCTGTGTCTTAGAAGAAAGATTTTAGCTTTTCACATGCCAAGGCATTTGTATTTGTTAAGTGTTTGAAAGGCTAATCTTATGATCCTTGCATTTCATGAACATGATCATTAACATGCATACATGATTTTGTTAAAGCATAAAAGTTTTCATGTTTACATAAAGAAATTGATTTCTCATGGTTAGGTTTTTGAAAAATTCATGTTATACTGCTTTAATCGATTACACAAGGATATAATCGATTACATAGCAAATAATGAAAATCACAACTATCTGTCTTAATCGATTACCACTCTACTGTAATCGATTACATAAGTTCATTTCTAAATATGCATGACTACCTTAATCGATTATCACTTAATCATAATTGATTACACATGCTTGTTTCAAAACTGAGCATGACTGCTTTAATTGATTACAAGCTCGATTTAATTGATTATATTGTTCGTAAATCTTTTCCAGAAAGCTGAAGAACATTTTAATCGATTAAGTTTGTATTAATCGATTACATATGACGATTTAATCGATTACTTTGACGATTTAATCGATTACATTCAGTTACAAATATTTTCTATAAAGAGCTGTTGAGTCTTTTGGTTTTAAAAACATAACTTGATTTTGCGAAATATCCATTACTTACAGAAGCTCTCACAGTCTGAAAAAAGATATTCTGAGTTACATTGATCTTGTTTCAAAACCCAAAACTCATGCATCATTGATCATGTTGGTTTGAACATGATTTATCAAGAGTTTTTCAAAGAGAGTTGAGTTCAAGAATTTCATTCATTCAACCTGAGATTGTTTGGTAAAATTCATTCATTCATCTTTTGAGGATCATGAGGTTGTATTTCTCTTAAACTCTTGCAGTGATTTGACTATTTACTTTTATTTCTTGTAAGTTCTTAGATCAAAGAAATTCTTTAAATCTTTTTCTAGAGTAGGTTTCTCTAGAGGGAAGAACAGAGTAGTGTTCTCTGGTTCTTGGTCATTAGAAGTCTATAGGGTTTAGATTTCTGTTTCTTTATCTAGGTTTGATAAAGGTGATCAGTTGTAAAAGCTTGTAAAGAACAAAGTTTGATTTAGTGAAACTCTAATCTAGTGTTGATTGGAAGAACTGGATGTAGCTTCTCTTGTTGAGGGGTGAACCAGTATAAATTCTTGTGTTGATTTCTATTCTTTAATCTCTTGTAATCTTAATCTGTGATTCTTTTGGTGAAATCTTTATTACTCAACAAGTGAAGTTTTTAGTAATTGTATTCTTAAATTAAGTGGCTTGATTGATGGAAGCATTCTTGGTTAATTGTGATAAAGATTCTAAATTCGCTACTTGTTTTAAAGAAATTTTAAAGACTCTGTTTTAACCAATTCACCCCCCTCTTGGTTATTGTGTGTGTTCACTATTGTTTTTCACAAGGTTGAAAGCACTAGGGGTGTAAGCGGGTGCGGGTCACCTGCGAACCTGAATTGACCCAAACAGTTTGGGTTGGTAATTTTTGTGTTTGGGTTAGACCTGAACCGAACCAAACTAATCAAACCCATTGAGTTTTGGGTTGGGTCATGGGTTTAAATATTTAAACCTGCTGATCCGTTGACCTGTTAATTTGTATTAAATTATTATTATTATTATTATTAATATATGTAATATATAATATATATTTTTAATTTTTTTAAAAATCAAATACTATTGACTGTTCATTACAGAGACTTATGGAGCTGAATTGAGTAAGCATCAATGCATCCTTAACCTTTAGGATCAAAGCGACAAGGGTTTTATTGATTGAAGCCATTTTAGGTGGATTTCTAAAAATATTTTGAATCTATTTACAAAGAGTATAACTCGTAATGTCCTATTGGTTTTGGTAGAAAAAAGTGTTTGAAACTCATCCTTACTATGTTTATTGAAACTCCTTATCTCGAATATGATATGCTTAATTTTTCGTCCTCCATGGATAGATAGATAGATACGAGTCAGTGAAATGGAGTGGGGTGTGACAACATTACAATTTTTTTAATAAAAATTTAACAAGAAACAATTGTGTCTGATTCATTTAATAAAAAATTTAGCTTCTGAAAAGTATTGCGTTTTAAAAAAGAACAGACAAAATTAAATGTTTTGACTCGTTGACCTAACTCAACCCAAACCGTTTACAAACAGATTGGTATAGGTTGAATTTCATTGTTTTCCTTAAAAAACCAATCCAAACCAACTCTTCAAATTTGATTGAGTTGGATCATAGGTTTTATCAAACCCAATCAAACTGACCTACTTACACCCCTAAAAACAACAAGAGTTTTGCTTCTTCTATATCTACTATCTCATATCAATCTAGTTGTAGTTGAGGGCAATTATATAGTTATGGTCAGCAAACAAGGAGTGAGTAATATGTATCCCCCTCCTTTTGTTGTATATACTTACTGATGAGTACCTTTATGTTGGTACACATCTTTATCCTCTTGAGATGCATTAGACTCTTTAGTATGTGGTTTGTATATCGCCATAAGGCATGGTACCTATGTTTCCGACATACCTTTGTAAGTGTCATCACCGGCGGATGTATATATAAGTGAGGGTGGGCACATGCACCCCCTCATTTTAAAAAATTACATATAATTATCTAATATTTTTATATATTTGAACCCACAATGTCATGTCACTCTTAAGGAACTCACTCAATATTTTGCTCCAATGCAATAAATTACAAGAAACTCAAAAAAATATACATATTTATATTTTTTTTAATAAAAATTAACATTTTTTCAATTTTCATAAATATAAATTAAAATAAATAAAACTAAATGCGTAACAATATAAAATAAAAGATATGCAACTAATTTATGCTAGAATTAAAATTTGAAAAAGCGAATAATCTTGTGAAGATTTGAAATTGATAAAAGAGAATTAACTGAATTTCACATTTTAGTAACAATCAAGCAATATTTTCGTAAATCAAGTAAAATTGTTCCAAAAATAACCGTCCGGTTGCTTTGTCCATTATCCAGAATTACTCAGTAAATCAAGCAATAACTGAGCAATACTTTTGTAAATCAAGCAAAATTGTTCCCATATTTTTAAAAATCCACACGCGTTTATCCATTTCAGAAGCTTCCCAAACTACCAAACCTCACGCGTTCCCTTTTCTACTCTTTCTTCTCCAGGCTCCAGCTCTAGCAGTAATGAAACCTTCACTCTTTCACTCAGCCTTCCCAACCCTCTCCTCTCTTCCACTCATTAAGGTGCGTGAAAAGATGGGGGTTCCAGTTTTTTTTTTTGCTATTATAAATATTTCAAATTACAAATTGTTAATCTTACTATTATTATTCTTTTTATATTTTATTATCTTTGATCATGATTATTATTTTTTAAAAATATTGAATAGATCATAAAAATATTTTTGAAGAGAAAATTGCTATCAAATGAACAACAACCTTCATCGGAATCTTGTGAATCAAGTCTTTGACAGCAACAAATTGAAATCACTTAGAGGTCAATTATAAGGTATGTAATTTATTTGATTATATATATATATTAAAATTTTATTATTTTAATGTTTACGTCTTTATCTTCATGTGTATAATAATGATAATTATCAATTTTTATTTTTTTAAATAAATTACCCCTATTGACCCATGTCCTAGATGCGCCACTGAATGTCATGTATGGATGTTTCCTGTAATAGTTTAGGCATCTAGTTATCATTTCTAATTTATGCATGCATGTTTTGAATGGCTATTGTTGTCACGTGGAAAAATTTACACGTAAAATATATTAGACGAAGTATTCTTTTCGCAATATAGTAGTTAAGTGTCTTGTAGCGAAGCAAGTCATTACAATGTCCCTTCTTTGTTCAAGAACCCTTTGAAAGTTGCTTATAGATGTTACGACGACTGATGTTTTAGGAGTGTGTAGCTTAAAGACTACTCTGTAGGTTTTGGAATTGGTTATGATGACATATTCTTTCTTATTTTAATTGTATTTCTTTCCGTCGTATTCCTCTTTCAAATTGTACTTGCCAACTTATGTCTAATGGAAGTGATGATGTTTTCTTAATTCGTGTGCTATTATTATTTCTATGCAAAATGTATCAACATATGTTAAGAATTTTCACAGTTTTTCATAAACAAATTCATTAAAGAATTTTATTAAAATTAAAATTAAAAGCACAATATGATGAAATGGGACAATGTAATGATGGGTGTCATAGATCATCCTAAAAAAGTAGATATAATTCTCACACAATAGTTTTTACATTGGACTTGGTGCTACTACATCTTCAAATTGTTAACTAAACAATCATAAAAGCAAACACATTTGTAAGGTCTTCTGCCAATGCATTGTCGCAGATTCTACATTTGAAGAAGCATTATCTCTTACAACTTGAGAGATTGCACCTTGTCTTGTGTAACACTTGATGACATCTTATGATTGTAACTACTTCGTTTGTCCCAGAAATTACGGAAAATATACAAAAGAAGAAAGGTCAAAACAAATTATTGAAGGCCCAATTATGTTTTTAGCACATCAAATTAGAGTGTCTATTTTTTTAGTCCTCAAATAAAAATTTTCATTTTTTAGTCCGTCAAATTCAAAGCATGTTCTTAGTTCTTCGGTTGAAATTCAAGAGAGTAAAAAGTGATTTTTTTTATAGAAAAAAAACTAAGAAAAATATCTTTTGAATTTTAGGGACTAAAAAATAGATCTCTAATTTGATGAATTAAAAATATAATGTCGTCAATTATTGAAGAATAAAAAGTTTTGCACTGTACATTGATGATGTTAAGAAATTATAAAGTGTAAAAAAATTAACAAACCTAAAAGTATAAAGATAAAGGAAAAAATCAGGGTGAAAGAAAGCTTAGCCATCTTTAACAACTGTGATATCAATCACTACAAAAAAATATAATTTTTGTGGCAGCTAAAAAATCCATTTCTGGCGGCTAAAAGCCGCCACAAAATTAATTTCTGACGGTCAACCTCACTTGTCAGAAATAACGATGTCAGAAAATATTGTGGCGGTTTGTAGAGGAACGCTGATAATTCTGCCAAAAATATTGTGGCGGTTTTTAGCCGCCACAAAATTTATTTTCACTTTTTTTATTTTTTCAGGCTTTCAAATTCTGGCGGTTTCAAAATGCGTTTTTTTTTGTCAGAAACGGTATTTTTTTTTTGATAAAAAAAAATAAAAAATTAAGAAGTTTGTGAGATATTTTTTATTGTATGTATAATTGCATGATTATATCAACAATTAACTAGGAAAGCAATTGCAATTCATAACAATCTCGTCTTTTAAAGATTCATAATCTAGTTCTAGCTATTAAAAAAAATACATGATAATCTAAATGACAATATTGTGTACAGGCAGTTGAATAAACCTATTCAGTATAAGAAATAAAATTAAGTTCGCACTAATAATACAGTGAAAGGAGTTTAATCTAAATGGAATTACAACGAAGTTGAGAATACCTATCATATTGGCATCAAAAGTTTCCAACGATAAAAAAAATCATAAGATCAAATCTCTTAAAAGGTCATTACAACGGTTGAGTACTGAATACCCCCAAAGTAATACAATAATGATCAAATTTCATTACTAGCAGTCAGAGATAGGAACATGAATATAGGATTGGTGACATGATTTCAAATTATTGATTGCTCTGTACAGTGTCAATTTATCATACATTAAACATTTTTTATAATAGGTAAATACCACTATTGTTTTAGAAAAATCAATAAAATGATTTTTTTTCTGAATGAGGAAAATGAATAACTTCTTTTCAGTCACAAAAGGAAAATGAATAACTGAAGCAGCATAAATATGCCGAGGCAGAACATATGATTCTAAAAGTGTGGAAAGAGAGTGCTAATTTTTATTTTATTTTTGTCTAGAACACAGATATCATCCACTATCAATCCTATTTGAGCCAAATATGACAAACATGACGACAAAGTTTTCTCTTTGGGTATTTAGCATTGCTGCATACTGAAACTTGAACTTGAGATCACATGTTAAACTGGAACAACTACACTCCAGTTAATTTACGTACTGGGTGGTAAGCGAGTGTTAAAATTAAAACCACAGAATGCACCCAAAATAATTAAACAAATGAAATTGAAAAAATATAAGTAAAACCAAGCTTTAGTAAACGAACCTCACAAATTTCTTTTCCTTTGCAGTCATGATAAGCTACTTCCGCATCCAGTGAGAATATTTATGCTTTATAGAAAAACACACTTTACTTGGACAATAGAAGATTCAGGCCTGCAAAATCCAACTTCAAATTAAAAACTTGTCTTCTTCAAAAACTCTAAATTAGTGCACATGTAACTAGGAGAAAAAAAGGTCAACTATTTATGGCTTTATTTTATTTTGTTATCAAGCTCCCATTATTTGAATTCTAGACTTAGAATGTTTCCCAAAAATTCAGTACTTTCTGCTGCTAGGCTATAAAATCATTTGCCTTTTTTTAACTTTCTATAACTTACAAGTTCAAAATTATAACACTAATAAGAAACCACCACAACTCAAATATTTATTTAAATTTATCAAGACAATTTCCAAACAACAAAGTGAAGTAACTACAAACAGACTCAAATGAATTTGGTAAAAACCAAAGGACACCGAATTATAGAAAGAAAATAAAAGGAGAGTAGGAGAGGGGGCTGACTTGAACCATAGGAACCAAATAGAACAATTGGCTAGTATTGGAAAAAAAATACATATAATAAAAAGAATGAATAATAGGAATATAGAGTAACTAAGACTTTTTCGGGGCTAATATGAAACAAATGAATAAATAAGAAGAAACTGCAAGCAGCACATAGACATAAAGATAGCAGCTACGGGGTATGGCTCAGTTGGTTTAGCAAAGGTACGTTGCGTGAGTTGTTGTAAACACTCTTAAAACTGTTTTCAATTCTCAATCACAATCACAATCACACTCACTTTTTTTTCATTTTAGTCTTAAATTGTCATAATCGAGGTTAACTGTTCTATTCAAATGCTATCATATTCGTGTGTTTGCAGTATATATACGAGGAGTAAAACATTTATATGTCATTTTAAATTTATCTTTGTTGCTAAATATTACGATGATATTTATTATAATTCACGAGCACTTATATATACACATATATGAATTTTTATATCGTTCTATTGTAATAGTATTTATTTTTTTTTTGCATAAAGTTGTAGCTGGAAATAATAAGGCTAACTTCCAAGTTCTCTTATATATTATTTGGTGAGGAAAGGAAAGTAGAAGAAAAAATTGAAATGAAATAAAATATAGAAAAATAATGTATAACTCGTCAAAATAATTATTTAACTATTTTTTTCCCAGAAGATTTGTACATCATGGATACCATCTCATATTAGAGACTTACTTGTACGACAAATAGAATTTTATAAATTGAATTTTCCTATTTACACATCTGTTATCTTTGAGGTGCTTGTAGCCTACTATAAATATTGTTTGCTTCAGCTAAACTGTCTCTTTTAGAAATAGGAATATCTTTGAGGATCAAATATTTTGGACAAAGCCGGATTTAGAAAGATGGGTCATGTAGCTATAATACCTGGCCCAAATATATAATATTATGTCTTTTTCCCAATAATTTAAGTTCTTATTGTAAGAGGGTTATCATTGATTACATTATATTTAAATTGGGGGAAACAAGCCAAGATGTGATCAATAGTAGTTACTTCAAAAATTAAAGACTAACAAATGTGATTTGTTAATTATCTATTTGGTCATGAAGTCAACCAAAAGCCTAGGATGATCTAAAATTAAAGAGTTTAGATCCTTTTATATAATTATCAATGTGTGGAGGTACTCCAATACTACCCATCTGGCTATCTGCGACCAAGTCTAAGAGTAAATCAAACTTATAACCAAGTTTCATCCTTTATAAAAGCATACATGCAAAATGATCTCATGATTATGACAATTTTACAAGATGAGAACACTGCATACATGCAAAATGCAACATATTCACATGGTTGTCTCTGCTAAAACAAAATAAGTCAAGTTCGATTTAAATTCATAAGACAGATTAAGTAGAAGAATGTCAAACTTAGCAGGAAAATTAGGCAGCCTAAAGAAACATATAAAATGTCAAACTTAGCAGGTCAAGGAGAAGAATGTTATATGGCTAAAATGCAACATTTAAGTAAACAGCAGAAAAAAGTTGTCAATTGAGCAAGGAGTTGAAGATAACTAACTTGATTAACATAGTGAATAAACTTGTGCAATTTCCGAAACCAAGTTTGTGCATATTGGTACTTTAAATCTGTCCCCATTGTCCACATTATATGATTTGTGCGAGTAATATTGGCCTGAAACAAGAAAGCCAGTGGAGTTGTTCACTCAAATCAGTTTCTAAGTGCAAATGACAAGCCTTAAATCATTTTTCATTTGGAGCATTTCTATTTTGATCTCAGAATTTCAGACATATCAATTATATTTCTATGTAGTAGACATTTTAAAAGGGCATTTAAAATTGCAGTAAGTAGAACTAACCATCAATTCTTAAGATAAATTTCATACATGTGATATTGCGGCTGCAACAAACTCCAGTTAGCTTAATTATTTACAGTCCGGTTTGGACATAGCTGACCGCACGTCTCGAACAATTCCAGTCAGGTTTGGACACGTTATGTCATAGAAATTATAATAAATTTGACAGTTCACTAAAGGACTAAGGAACACAAGCCAAAATATTGAAACAAAAAGAACCATATTATTAGATTTAAACTCCATAAGTAGAAACCAGAATATGACAACATGAGAAATTAGTTAACAACTCAATTAGAATTGCTTGTGGGAA
>PYAF01001073.1:32297-45866 GCA_007407185.1 Glycine tomentella | reverse complement strand
AAGATTGTAGAGTCTCCCATCAATCTTCCAACCAAAAAACACAACAACAATAAAACCAACACCTCAACCCAAATTAAAATCTCAAAAACATAATAAAAAAAATCCTAAATAAAGTAAGCAAACCTGTTTACGAAGCTCAAGCAGCTCATTACAAGAATCCTTGAACAACGACAGGAGCTTTTCAACCTCAGGAAACAACGGACTCACAATCCCCTGCGAGTACTTGGACGCATCGGACGACACGCGGAGATGCCCGTTAGGCAGAACATCTCCGCCGTCCGATTCCGATTCCTCCAATTTGTACGACGGGAGAAGGTCGTTCACGAGGTTCCCGAACAAGGCGTCGAACGAGAAATCTCCCTAACACAGCAACAAGAACAAGTTCCTTCAATCGGAACCGAATTTGTTTTTAAGCTGAAATTAGCGAAGGTACCTTGAAATTGTCGATGTCGAGAATGAGAGGGAAGGACTGTGGAACCTCGCCGCACCCTTCCCATTCCGATGAACTCTGTGTGTTTGTGATGCGTCGATGGAAGAAGGATAATGAAGAAGCTAGGGTTTTTGCTTCGTGTATAATACATAGCGAACTTGTTTTCTCTCTGACCTACATATTGCCACTTGAGAGTTGAGATCAAAACTGAAGAAGTTAATGGAATGAAGACATGGGCCCAATTGGGACATTTTAGAAAAAAAACATTTCTAGCGGTTATTAAGGACCGCTACAAATTAAATGTTACAAAAAATACATTTTTTTGTAGTGAATAATAATGAGTTTTATTTTTATTGTTTCTTTGTAAACTATATGTTAGTAAAACATGAAAGTATTTATTTTTATAGACAAAATAGTTTGTCAGAACTGTATAAAAATTGAATTAAAGCACCGTAAACATCTATGAAACTATGGTTCAAAAAATGGAATTTGTGTGTTATAGGCCAATAATTTGTTATGAGTTGACCATTTAAAATGCAATAAACTTACAACTCTTTAAAGAGAACTATTTTGGTAACTTAATCATAATGCAACCATTATATCTATATAAACTATAATTAACACAAGGTAACTTCTTGAGTTCCTTTCATTCATTTTAAATCCACTTCTCCACCGATGTTCCCTAAACAACAAATTCAGCTTAGAATAGTGTTTTGATATATATATATATATATATATATATATATATATATATATATATATATATGAATACATATATTTGAGAGAGCATTGGTGTTTTAGAATTACAATGGCTTTCTTGTTTTAGAACTAAATCTGACAAGGAGTGTTATAACAATTTTTTAAAATTGTGTAGATTTTTACTTGAGGAGAGAATTGTGGATTTAAAAAGTAGACATCCTAGGCTTTCCAGAAATCGATCATTCGTCCAAAACAAAAATTAATTGATATCATAAAAATTAAAATTTTCTTTTAAATATTTAATGTAACTACGTACAAGGACTCAAAGGTAAAACCTCAAATTAAGTTAGAATAATCCTATATCCATACGCAATCTGTGGTAACTTAATTTAAGGTTAATATTATCAAAAACGATTCGAAGTTATCCAAAACGAAAATACTAGTATGAGATTCACACGTGGGTTCATGGATTGGGATTGGGCCATGATAATTACAAACACTTTGTCATACACATGAGGGCACGTGGACATGGCTCTTTCCAGTTTTCTCACGTTGCCTTGTGCGGTGGTTATCGGATCTTGCCAGCCATTACGACTCCAATTATGACTGCACCTGTCTGGGGAACCATTTTGGTTCACCCTCATTATTATTCATCCTACATTACACCTTTTCCTTCTAAAATTTATTAATAGTAGTGTGTTTATATTTTTATTGTCAAATTCACTTTTCTCATATTATAGGAATTATCTTTTCAATTGGTTCATACCCATCATCTTCGTTGGTGCATGCAACTTTACTTTTTAAATTTTTGTTATGATCATCCATCTAAGCAAACCTAATATTTCTTTTACAAATCCATTTGAATTATATACTATATTATATTACATTAAGAGTTTAATTTATATAAAGCAAATAAAGAATAATATATAGAAAGTTTCTGAAAGCCAAATCATAATTAACCTTGTTGAGCTATGCGGTTCAGTTACTTTAGAGGATTTTTAATTATGTTGGATCGTATGTTTGTCCACCTAATTCCTATGCACCGATCGAAACAAATTAGAAAGTACTTATTAAATTATGCATTGAAAAATATTTTTATTTATAAAATGAGTTAGGGCTTGGACTTTGGTATTTTGCTTGCAAAATTTTGTAGATACATTTGCAAGCATGAATGTATATCGTATTACTACCTATTCCATGTTTATATACTAGTGTTTTAGCTTATACAATACATGAATAAAAGGATATTTTTGTATAATTAAAATTTATAACCCAAAAATATATAAATTATATTATAATTAAAATTGTAATAAATAAATGCTTTCAAACATTATGATAAATAATTTATATATATTGTGATATATAAGATTATATTTAACTATTTGTAATTTATTTTTAAAAATATTAATATTTAATTTAAAAATGATAAATTGAAAGAGATAAGCAGTAAAGAAAATCAAATATATGAGAGAGATGTAATAATTCTTAAAAATATCATGTTCAAGAAAAACTCCTAAATGAATAATTTTATTTTAAAATAACTCCTAAACACACTCTCATTCAAGATAATTATTCTATTTATACAGAGACTAGATGTAATAAATAATTTTTTCTAACATTTATCTTCTACAGAAGACATTTTTGTGTGTTTATTACAAGCTTTGGATAAATATTCTATTGTTGATTCCCACATATAAAAGATTTATATTATCTTGCTTCTTGCTCCTATATAGTAAAGTAGGTATAATTTTTTTAAGGTAGTAAAGTAGGTATAATATTCTCATAAAAATAAAAGTTATTTTTATACAATAGTAACCTATTGCCATTCCATTTTTTCACAATATTTCTTCTCATGTTTTCATTTTTTTCTTCTTCATTCTTTTATCAAATGATTTGTTTTAAAAAAATTGCTGAATTTCAACCAAACATATTCATTAGAATAATATTTCTAAGAATATGATTCTTTAAAATACAACATTATGCCTTGAAATAAACTGTCCTTAAATGTAAATATAAAACAAATGCACTTTACACAAACTTAATTTGTTCACTGCCATCCTTGTGCATTCTCTTGAGTCTTGGCATAAACTGAAGAACAGTACTTCCTAAGTTACCGATTCTAAAGATAGAGTAATATAAAAAAAAATTATATGCTAAAAGGAAAAGATGTTAATTAGTCATAGGTTTGCATGTCTCCATAAACATAAACATTAGAGGTTGATGCTTATAATATGATATATTATATTAACATTATGGTGAATTGATTATGTATATTACTATTATTATTTTGTTAAATAAATTATTTGTTATGGTACAGATGATATAATTTACATGAATTTATAATATTTATATTGACAATTTAATTTCAATTAGACAAAATTAATTTATATCAACTGCACCAAGTTTAACGACATCTTTTTGGGTAATGAAGTCTGGAGGTTTGTTCAATATATAGTGGGATTGTGGGACACATTATATATCTATATGACTATATATATATATATATATATAAACATTTATGGTCCATATGATTCACTATGAATACGATCCTTGGGATGGAAATCATGTTAGCTGTGACTGTCTTGAGCTTGTCCCATATAAATGACTGAAAATGTCTATATACAAGCGTAAAGTACTCTTTTCAATTTCTCCTCTTTTAATAAAAGATCTTCTTTGTCTGACAAAAAGAAACTCTGAAATTGAGGTCACAATTCATTAGGGGAAAAAAAAACGAAGAATTCGGCTTTATCTGAAAATATGTGATGTGATTTTCAGAAAATATATTCATATGATAATTTAATGTGTTACTTAAAAAAAATGATTTATATGAGCGTGTGTGTTTAATATTGCTGAATAATTTATAGTAGCTAATAGTCTAGCTAGTACTACATAAGAGGGATATTTTTGTATATGATGTATTTTTTAATCATAGGTAGGAGTTAATTAGGTTGTCACTTAGTACATCAAACTTTTTGAGGAGTTTATAAATCACTCTTTTTTATATAAATTTATTTTAATAGTTTATTTTTAATAAGCTTATTCAAGTGACTTATTTTTATAAGATAATTGAATTAATTTATGAGAAATAAGTTAGTTTATAAGTTGTTAATTTTTTCTTCTTCTCAATTATATTTTTATTATTTTATTTAAAATTTCCTTTTACTCTTTTATTTAATTTGAAAATCCTCTTTTTTTTCTTTGGCTAGAAAAATCTGTATATCTAATTTTATATACTTATATTCACTTAACATACACGAAAGTCAACACATCAATTATTATCATCAATTTCAATTTGAAAAGCAGCCTTCAACCAATGCTCAAGAAGCCTTCAACATTGCACATTCATCTTTTCAAAGTTGTATTGAAAGACCATTTGGAGTGTTGAAAAAAGGATGAAAGATACCTGACCACATGCCAAAATTTAGTGTTCTTACATAGATTGATATTATTATAGTTGCATTGCATAATTATATGAGGACCAACTCGCAGGATGACACAATATTTACTATGGTTAGAAATATTAAATTTGTTATTTTATATCATTTGATATTTATCAAATAACTTATCAATTGGTCTAATTAGTTACTTTTAATCAATTAGCTTATAAGCTTTAAATTATTTTTAAAATTTTCAACTCCTAACTTATAACTTATTATTAGGCTTTCAGCTAATCTATAAACTAAGTTTATCAAACATTTTATTGATATATATATATATATATATATATATATATATATATGAAAAGAGATCCACTTACTTTAAGAGTAATTCTTCTTCATCTTCACCATTCATTTTTTTAATCTAATGATTAAGATCATTTACTTATTACAATCATTAGATCTTAAAATAATAAATGCTAAAAATGATCTTAGAATAAATGGATCCCTTCTCTCTATAAGTAAATATGTAATCGTGTGTTTTTTTATAATATTATTAAAAATAATATATTAATTAAGACTATTTTTAGTTGAGTAATAATAACTTTTACATGGTGCTCATAGTGGATATTTTACTAATTTTTGTGAAATTTTCATTGGAAATAAACACCATTAAATAAAAAAGCAGCATAAAAAGATAACTCGTAGTATGCTCCAAAAAGTGTATTAGATATCATACTGCTTACAATTTCTCATTGATAACGCACAGATCTAAATCGACATGGGATTGCCAAATCTCAAAAACCATTTTAGAATATTTTAAATATCATAAAAGAAATTAGATTATTGCATATGAAAAAAATTCAGTTGGTTAAACAATATATATTAATTATTGTAAATTCTATTTTCTAAGTTGGATTCCTATAAATAAAAAAACACTTTAAAAAGACAAAAGCTAAATGAGACAAGTGCTAAATACGGACCCTTATTTGCTAAATATATCCCTTATGTAATTTTAAATTTTTATTTCTCAAAATTACCCTTTAAAAGTAAATTTTCAGAAGTGTTACAATTTTAGTACTTTCTAAAATTTACTTCTTGAAAGCAAAAATGGAGTTAAATTAGCTATCCAAAGAGATCTCAATGTATTTGGGATGACTAATATCCATTATCATAACCTAAGCAACATTAATTCATTTCACTACAAGAGACACTCATCAAACACTACCAAATTGATAATTGAGTCCGCATATACAAATTAATACCAAATACACTCCAAATTTATTCCATTCCAAATCAACAAACATTTTTTAATTAAAAGTGAACCCACACTCTGATGTCGACACCAGAAACTGTGAAACACTCTTCATTACAACAACCATTGGCCGTGAATTTCAACGAACCTCATATAATGAAGTAGTTGATCCTTTTTAACTTTCTTGGTCTTTCGTAATTCACAAACATGCACAAATGTCCCAAACAAGATGGGTTCAATGAGCGAGTTCTCGAGAAACAACTCCATTGTATACAATATTGCAAAGCGTAAGATCTCAATTTCTTCTTTGATTACACATGTGTCGATGAAGAAATAAGAACATCAGGACCACGCTGGTAGTGTCCACAACAAAATGGTACTACGCGATTGTGTATTGCAAGAAAAGTTCGGTGAGGAGTGTTTTATCAAATTAGCAAGTAGGGGTAATTTTGAGAGAGAAAATTATCAAAAGATACATAAGGGAATAACATTTAATAAATAAGGGGTGGTTCATTTAGCAATTCTCGATAGAACTATATAACAAAGAGTACGGGAGTTTAAAACCAAACCAAACCAAGTGTAAAACAAAAAATTAATCCAAAAAATCAAAAATCACAGAAAAATCAACGGTCATTAGTTTGGTTTAGTTTTTGTATTTTCCAAGCAATGCGGTTTGGTTTGATATGTGATTTGGCATGTGAAAATCGAACCAAACCAAATCACACCGCGACATCCCTGGAAATTATGGTTGCAATTAGTGTTATGTGGTTGGATATCTACTTTCTAAGTTTTCATGGTTGTAAGCATTTTAAGTTCAATTGTTGGAACTTGGAAGCAGATATTATGTTCTATTTTTACTTTTTAAGTCGAATGATTTATTATTTAAGTTGAATGATTATTATTTAACTATTATTCAACTTGAAAATAATTATTGTTTTACTTTAAGCTCAATTGTTGTCCATTTATATTTTTTATTGTTGAACTAGTTATTATTCAAGTTCTGTCCAATTAATGACAAACTTTATAAGAATTTTTTTAATACTTACTAGTAGAATTTTCAGATCGCAAAAATCAAACCAAATCAAAGGGCAAAAGATTGGTTTGGTTTAGTTCAGATTTTACAAATACTTTAAATTGAATCAAGCTGCATCGCACTTAATTTTCTTATTTAATTTGAACTAATTTTAAGTAAAAATCATCCCAAACCATACGACAAACACCCTAGCTAAGAGTGAAAATGATAACAAAGTGAAAGGCCTTAATGAATGATTGAGGCTGGAAATGAAACTGCTTTTGAATTAGCCTTTTCAGAAATGCAATTTTGAACATTCTAGATAAGCTTTTTTAGAATATAATTTTATATTCTAGATTAATTAAGTGCAGGAAGCCACTATGGAGGTGCTAGAAGCAATTGCGCACTGAACACTTGATGGAGGTTAAAATGCCCATATATACAGTGTACCATATTCAAGTTTTCGGTCATTTTACACGAAAAAGAGGATCTGGGCCATTTGAGAAAGAGCATAAGCCTACATATTTCTACTGCATGATCCCTGTAAACTTGAAATTTACAATGCATACATCTCTCTTGCATCCAACAGTTATTACATTTTAAATAATAACAATATATACATACATATATATATATATATATATATATATATTTCTTCTTTTATACTAGTTACTAGCAAATAAATTTCTTATTCGCCATTCACCGTTTATGTTAACATGAAAGTTATATTATAATTACCAACAATGGATTTTGGGAGTAATTTGGTTTGGGTCAATAGTAATGCCCACCAAATTGTTGCGATACTGTGACCTTTCACTGGAAAAATGATAGGTTCTAAAGCCCTTCTTCGCAAGAGCCTCGCAAAATTATTAAATCAGAGTTGTTATTGTTCTCTGCTAACTTTTGAAATTTTCAAAAATACTCTTTTTCACAATTCACAATAGAAATACACTTTTTTGCATTAGTGGGGTGAAAAAATATTGTGCAACGAAAATTCTCTTAAAAAAATAATCTCAAATTCAAACCTTATGGGTGAAAAAACATGACTGAAAGAGGAGATTCCACTAAAAATGAGCAAATCATTAATAAAATTAGTAAATACTTCACACCAATAATAATATTATAAAAAGAAATCCATCAATGCTATATAAATTTAAGGAATCTATGGAAGAATCACATGTTGAGTTTTTAAGAGTCCAACTAATTTTAACACATGTCAGGATTTCATATCACTACAAAAAAAATTTGCTAATTCGAAACAAAAATTAGCCTGAAAAATATTCCAAGGCTAACTCGTCGCTAATTAGTGGCAGGTTGTTAAAGAAAACCTTGTTTTGGAATCCAATGGTATCGCTAATCCCTCGCCTAGTTAAAAAATAATTTAACAGGGAAAATGATCCTAGGCAAAATTCTTGTTAAAGTCGTTATAAAAATACTAAACATAAAATTTATACTTAACAAGGACATATTTTTCACGTTATTCCCTCATTGAGTTATAAAGGAAATATCTGTCAAAAATCTATCACTAAATAAAGAGGATTTAACATACTGGACGAATATTCCATTTTGCGAAGGATATTGTCCCCACAAAATCCATGCAAATGTTAAAATAGAATTTTAAATTTTGAGATGCATGCTCCTATTCGCCATTCCGTCACTATTTATTTTTATTAAAAAATAAGTACTTTTAAGAGTTATATCCATAACATAATTTAGAAATCCAATTCAAATTATGAAAGAATGATTTAAAAATGTTATCATGTGTAAATATATTTATATTATAATTTGATATAATACAAATGACACTTAATTAATAATATTATGAAAAAATTGAAATAAAATTAATTTAGAAAAATAATATAATATATAACAAAATTATTTCTAATTTGATAAAGTAAGTCTTTGTACATGTTTATCCATTAGTGATAAGAACATTTAAAAGCAAGGAGTTTTCTTAAAAATAATTGTTGATTAATTAGTTAATATTATGGTTTTCTTAAATAATTATTAATTAATGTATGTGTATAAACACATATACAAAAGGGCTAACACTAAAAATTTATTCAGAGTTTATAGTATTTGTATTTTTCCATTTAGAATTTATAGTAATGCATGAAGTTTCATTCCCAAATCTTTTTATACTTTGTCATTTTCGCATGATTTTCATTGTTTGCCCTTGGTTAGAACTAAAGAGTAAGAATATGTCATTGATGTTCTCAATTGACTATTTTTTCCCCTTTTTTGTCTTATAAATTCAAGCTTCATCAAATCATCAATGCACTAATTTTGTGAGTTATTCTTATGAATTATTTATTCCTTAAAATGCCCATTTTTTTTGTGCTTTGTCTAGTTTCTTCTCTATTGGGTTATGCATGTTTTAGTTGATAGCAAAGTAAGCAAACAACTTGAAATGCATCACATTCAATAAATCTACAAAATTCAAAAAATTGCATTTTAATGTTATTCTAATATGTTACCACAAGAGGCAGAGCACAAGAGATATTTCTTATAATGAATTGTAGTCCACAATCCAAAAAACAAAAGATGGTGAATTTTTCTCTAACTGGGCAATGAACTTTATTATATGTATTTTTCAATGTATATAAACCTTTTGTTAATTGTTGTGGTACTAAAATATTATTGATTTATTGTAGGAAACATATGAAACAAGTTTAGTAGAAAAATATGGAGATGGAACTTCAAAGCATCCCACAATTGACTATGAAGTTTTAGTTATATACATGAGTGTTAAAATAATAGACATCTGAATGCAACAATGTAATCATATTCTGCAGCTTAAATAGTTCTTAAACTATAACCTGACACAAGCTTAATTTAAAGAAAGAAGAAAATAAAGTAAAATCCATAAATGCATAATCTAAAAATATTCTAAAACAATAGAAAACAACTTATAGATATCTCGACAAAGCTTCTAGCAAGCTTCTCAATCAAAACTCAAAAAGTCATTATTAAAATAATATCTATCTAGTTGATCCGTCATTGATTTTGTGGTTGAACTTGTTCTTCTTCTATTCAAGGATCTGTTGTGCAAGAAGATACAACTCATCCTGGGGATGACCACCGTCATAATTTCTATATTCATCCATTTGAGGAGATGAAATATGCAAGTTGAAGTGCTACATATGTTGTGCTTGTTGCATTTCATGTTGCTGCACTGCAAGATTTGGAGGAGGTGGAACCCAATTATGTTGATCAATATGGAGAGTAACAATCATATCAATGTCTTCCAAGGTTGTGTCATGAATGCTTCTTCTTTTCTTCTATTTCTCAGGGGCATTCTTGCGTTTGAAGTATTTTTGACCATGACTTGCAATCTGAGTTGGAGTTTTTGATGGAACAAATTTCTTTGAATTTTTTTCCATTGTCCCTTTTTATATTTCTCAAGCCCAAGGAGAAATGACCTATGTTCTTCTTTTGTCCAATGTATGTATTTCTTGGGATGAACTGACCGGGATGAGTCACCGGATAACATGACATGATTGGACTCCGTATTCTGCGAAAGCAAGTGGTGTGGGTAGCTGCTCGGCACATGCACCTGCTCACATGCAATGCCGTTGAATGTCTTCTCCGCTGACTTTGTAGGAACTTGAGAGGCAGGAATCCGAGCAGTGCGAGTAGGTGGAATAGGAACAAAATCAGAATAAGTATAAACCATGTTAGGTGCAGGAGCAGGAACATGAAGAGGATAAAGAACCATCTGAGGAGCAACAAGAACCTCATCGGCGGGAGGAACAACGACAAGAGTCTCATTCGTTGCAGGATCAAGAACCTCAGGAGGCTGAGGGGAAGAATCTTGAGTGACAAGATTGTTCAAGAACTCATCAAACTCTTTGTTTACTTGTTCGAGGTCAAGTGAATCCAAGACTACATTGTGCCATGGATCATCTTTCTCCTTCAACATCTCTTCTATCTCCTCCTCATCAAAGTAATAATTAGACATTGTTTTCTTTCTTTTCTCTTTATGATTTCTATTAGTGATTAGTGAATTAGCTCTGTTTCCCTTTTCAATCTTATAAATTCAAATTTCATTAAATCATCAATGCACTAATTTTGTGAGACTCTACTGGTCCGCACCGACGTCTAAAGAAATGCCAATCGGTTCATTCATACGTGACAAGACACCTTTCGTTTACGCAATAGAGTTATTCTTATGATTTATTGATTCCTTAGATGCTCCCTTTTTTGTGCTTTGTGTAGTTTCTTCTTTATTGGGTCATGCATGTTTTAGTTGATAGCAAAGTAAGCAAACAACTTGAAATGCATCACATTCAATAAATCTACACAATTCAAAAAAATTGCATTTTAATGTTATTCTAATATGTTATCACAAGAGGCAGAGCACAAGAGATATTTCTTATAATGAATTGTAGTCCACAATCCACAAAACAAAAAATGGTGAATTTGTCTCTAACTGGGCAATGAACTTCATTGTATGTATTTTTAAATGTATATAAAGCTTTTGTTAATTTTTGTGGTACTAAAATATTATTGATTTATTGTAGGAAACACATGAAACAAGTTTAGTAGAAAAATATGGAGATTACCCTTCAAAGCATCCCACAGTTGACTATGATGTTTTAGTTATAGGTAGCCTGTGAGAAAAACAAGGATAGAGTCCACGACACTAGTTATGGTTTAAAATTTGTCATTAATGGCCCCTCACATGGTTCATCTAGAATAATTGTAGGACCTTCCACGGACATTGCTACTATTGTTACACAAATATCTCAAATGCAACAACAATTGTTTCAAATGAGGGAGTAGATGCAAACACAATTGCAAGTACTATCACAAATGCAATAAGTGCAAAGACAAATATAGATATGATGGAGGTGCAAATGAAGGTTCAAGAAAAGATGAAGGCAACTTTTAAGGCGAAGATGAGGATAGACTTGAAGGAAAAGATGCAGACACAAATGCAAATGCAAATGTACTTTTTTAGGACAAAAATATTGTTTGCACTTTGGGTTAAATTGTGTTTTTAAGATTATCTTTGTAAGACTTGACTAATTCAATGATATAATGTGTTAAGACTTAAAAGATATTATTATATTGCACTTTTTAATTATTTATGAGTTAATCATTTTCTTATTTCCCCCTCAATTATGTTATGTGTTAATTTCAAATATATAGTAAATTGTAATAAATAAAATATTTCTTTTAATTTTGTATAAATTCGGATACAAGTGCAAAAATGACAAGGCTTAAATTTTTTTGTGATGAAATTTAAATCAAATCGTGAGTGAAATACATTGATTATTTTCGTCATTTTTTAGGAAACAACAAAGCAATAGCCTGGGGTATTTTTGCATGGGAATGACTAGAGAATAGCGAGGGATGATTTGTGAGGAAATAGACAAAAGATATTTTCATAAGTAGTGAAGGATTTGCATAGGAAAATTGGTGAAAGAATAGGTAGGGATTAGTAGAGGATTACTATCGAAGGATTATTGAGGGTTTAGTTGTTGCTAATTAGCGAGGGAAATGTCTGCATTCAATCAAATAAATTGCAAGGAAAGATTACAGATTTAATGAAGCAATTGCATGGGACGCTCTCTACTGCTATTGTGTGCCTTAATTTTTTAACGACACAAATCTGTCGCAAACGATATTTGTGACAAATTAGTGAAGGATTATGTGACAGAATTATCCCTTGCTAGTACGAAAATTTCTTGTATTATGATTAATTCTCTCCCAGACTCACACTTTTCCAGTCCCTCAACCATCAAGTCTCCCTCAAAATCCTAAATTGATTTTCATTTTATCATCTCCTTTTAATGGTGAAGATGAAGAGTAAATTGATCCCTCCTCTCTTATTCTTTAAGAGCCACTTTTTGTTGTCATAATTCATTTTTTTGAGATCTAATGGTTGGAATCAGTGACTCATTACAAAAAATGCATAACCAACCCTTTCAACCTATTTGATCTCTTAGATCATGCATCAAATCAACATCCACTAGTACTCTAGCATATTGTCCAAAAGACCTGTTTAACATTGCATCATCCAACAACAAAGGCATTCCAATTCCTCTAGCAATAGAGAAAAGGACCGATCTTGGGTCTCCTGTATCCCAACGGCAGGCCATAAATGCGAATCCAAAATTGAAAACTTGTTTGCTTCACCGAGTTAATTAGAGTTGAAATCTGGTGTATATGAGAAAAGACATAGGATGTCAGGCTCTAGGTTCAAAGAAGCTTACATAAATCTTCCACAAAAGTAAAAGAAAAGTCAAAGAAGCCGTTACCTAATGTGACCATGCTCCATCCCAATGGTTGCCATAACTACAACAACTTTGATCTTAATTCATAGGTTTTTGGAGGAGTAGATCCCTTCGACAAGATTAATCTACCATGAATATTATTTATACAACCTTCGAAATAAGCCTTATATTCCGATCCTGGAATATAGATAGCCAAAACATGATCCTTTCAAACAGGGAACAAGCAATTGGCTCAAAGGTATATCACATGCATTATGCAAGGCCTGAACAAACGTTTTCTGTTTCGATAAAGAGGGACAATCATAGTGTCTTTACTCGATGGTGCAACACCATCAATCAGAGAGCTGCACGGTTCAAAGGTTGTACAACTTCGATGATCACATGCAAAACTTAAGAGGTTTAAATGAAAAACCCTAACCTTAGCATAGCCATCTTTCAATAATATCAATAAATTACTAGTTAAAAAATTATTTAATTGCATAAAAATTAGTGTAACATTAATATGAGTCGATTCCCCCCCCCCCCCCCCCCCCCCCCCCCCCCCCCCCCCCCCC
>PYAF01001073.1:0-27798 GCA_007407185.1 Glycine tomentella | reverse complement strand
TGAAAAACATGTGATTTTCGTTTCTTATTTTCTTCACAAATTTAATTTTTCTATTTTCTTAATCGTTGTAATTTATAAATATTTTTAAAATTGAATCAGTCATGAAATTGATCAAGTACTAATTCAATGTTTAATAGTTTTTAATTGTAATTGAAATGTAGTTAAATCAATATTATTAAAATAATAATATTAATTAAATAATATATAAAATAATATTAAACAATATAATATAATAAATTTATATCACTAAAAAAATAAAAACTAAAATACTGTTATATGACTTCTTAATATTAAAGTACACACAAAGTTCATATCAAATATATAATTATATTTAATTAGGTTTAAGTTTCAATAATATTTATTAGAACAAGTTCACATCTAGAATTAATATAAAAGAAAATGACAAATATCTTATGTAGATTTTTCATTTCAAAAAACAAAATAACATCATATTGAGTGTTTTGCATTAACTCACGTATGAGTTAGTGTTTGGCCAATTTTCATTGATTTTGATGGATTTTCTAGTTTTTTGATCTTCCAAATTCGATTACAAAATTTATTTGGTTTCGATATTAATATGGTTTACCAACTTTCTAGTTTGACCAACTACTTTGGTTCACTATGACTACAATTTTTCACATTCTTTATATACATTCATCAGTTTTTCTTTATATACAAAATTTTCACATTCTTATTTTTTTTCCAAATAATTTAGGGTTTATAAGATGTTTCAGATAGAAAATCATTTGAAAGGTTCCAAAATAAATATTTTTGTTAATTTTTGTGCCAGCGTTTCAAAGAAGGAAAATATTTAGAATTTCTTATTTTTGGATAAAATAGGATATTTAATCAATGAGCTTTAAGTTAAAGAGAGCTTTAAATAGTCTAACCAATTTACTTATAAATAGTTTGGAAAGAAAATAAAAACTTAAGAGATTTAACAAGAGGAAAATTGATAAAAGTGTGAAACACGTCAATCAATTGGTATGAGAATTTTTAATTTAACTAATAATATCTTGAATTTTTTTATATGCAATTGCGTTTAATACTTAGAAAAAATTTCACTATCCATAATATTCATATTTAACTCAAAGAAAATTATTTTTTATGAAAAATATACGTGGTCTATAAAAAAATTGATATTTTTTATACTATTAGTAAAAAAAAAGTTAAAAGCCAAATAAAAAAAATATTTGAAGATAAAAAATCACACATTAATCATAATAGAAAAATCAAAACTATAATTAACAAAATTATTAATTTTTTAAGTATACTAAAAGAAGCATTTTACATTACCAAAAAGAAAGAAAATCTAAAATTTGGAGGTACCCCTCACAATGTAAGAGTATTTTTAGTTAGTGATAGATCTCAAATTGAGATCTTAGACTATTTTTTGGTGGATCTCATAGTGCTAGTGTTATGTATGATTGAAGATTTGTTTATGTCTTTCTCATTTTTTTAGTGGTTGATTTTATTTTGAGATCTTAGATAGAGAGGAGAAAAATTATTTTTTTAGAATATTCCAAATTTTCATAATTCTTCTACAGGAAATTCTCCATGAGATCATATCTTAAATTCAAGATCCTTATTTAATATATCACACTAAAAATACTCTAAATAGTTACTCCCCTATTTTATTTTATCACACCTTTCATTTTTATTTCTCTTCGATTTACTTTTAACTCTTTATATAGTAAAAATATATACAAATTAATTGCATAAATAAAATTATTCATATATATATATATATATATCATATGAGAGAAATTAAACTTCACAAAAAAAATAAGAGAAATTAACAAATTTTAGTGATGAAATTAGAATAAATAATTTAAATTAAGTTACTGAAAAGAATGTGTACTATTTATGTATAACTGCATAATTGCCATCAATGTAGACTTTGTACATATATAAACAAGATAGTGAGAGAGAGAGAGGGCATGGGTCCATGAAATGCCTAATACTATATGACATTTGATGATACTACTATTACACACTTTACATTGCTCCTAGCTTATTATTATATTTTTTTTTCTCTCTCCGCTGTCTGTCTCTCAACCTAAAAATCGCTGTCTTTCAGTCTGCATACCTATCGTCATCACCATCCCTCTCTTTCTGAAAACTCTGTCACCATGAGAATGAGAGCCAGACTCCTGTCATCGCCACCACTACCCTCTTAATTAAAATCGCTGTACCACACACACTTACACAATAGTAGCGAAGAAAGAAAAGAAAAGAGAAGAGTGAGTCTCTTCTTCATTAGTGTGACCCTCCATAAACCTTGTTGCATGAATGAATGATATCATCATCATCACTACTACCACAAGTCCACAACAACAACACCCTCTTCTCCTACCATGGCTTTTCCTCCTTCTCACACTTTCATGTTCCAAACCCATGAAGATCATGATCCCCACCAGCTCCATCTGCGTTCAACTTCAACCTCTCTCAACGCTTTCCCCTCTTTCCCACCTCATCACTTTCAAGGTCAGAACACTCACACAGACACGCTCATCATCATCTTCCTCTCTTCAAGTGTAATTCCAAGTCAATTCATGTACTTTTTATTTTAATATATATGAATGTCTTTAAAAAACAGTTTGTAACTGTGATTTCAGACATAAACATCAAAGTTTTTTTTTTTTTACTCTATGGCTCTATAATATTGCATCAACTGTTTTTATCTGTAATATCAGGAATCACAAGGAAACTGTGATATCAACCACAATTTGAAAACTTATGTATTATATAATAATCAAGATTCTAAATTGTGAACCACAGTTTCATTTTAGTGGTTGATAATTGAAGATAAATGTAGTAAAAGATCCTTACAACTTTTCTTTAGGTTGAAATCATAGCTGTGGGTATTTTTTAAAATCTTGATGATAATACTAGCCCGGAAACGATTGTTATTCTCTTCTAAAAATAATATGGGACATCTGATAAAAAAAAAGTTATTGTTTTTTTTAAGAATACAAGATAAAGGAAGAAGGTATACTGAAAAAAAGTTAAATGAACTCCTCGTACCACTGTCCAACACTTAGAAAGAGAATAAAACATGATAGAATGTATGATGTGATAAAAAAGAGAGATAAAAGAGAAACTAGAGAGACATTGGCAGAGTGTTTAAAATAACTAAATATTTGTATATCATTACTCATCAGTTATATTATATTATACAATATTCTGGTGTTAATTTTGTGTGGTTGTATTAAGGGGGTGGTGCAGGTGCAGGAGGTTTTATGATGAAGCGTTCAATGTCGTTTTCCGGCATAGAAAACAACAACAACAACAACAAGTGCGATGAATTGCACGGAGACGACGAGTTATCGGACGACGGATCTCAGCTCCTAGGGGAGAAGAAGAAGAGATTGAGTCTGGAGCAGGTGAAGGCGCTCGAGAAGAGCTTCGAACTCGGGAACAAGCTCGAACCGGAGAGGAAAATGCAGCTGGCCAAAGCCCTAGGGCTTCAGCCGAGGCAGATCGCGATATGGTTTCAAAACAGAAGAGCTAGGTGGAAGACCAAGCAGCTTGAGAAGGAGTATGAAGTTCTCAAGAAACAGTTTGAAGATGTTAAGGCTGATAATGACTCCCTCAAGTCCCAGAACCAGAAACTACATGCAGAGGTAATAATAAGTGATGGTACCATTACCATATGTAGCTAAAACACAATATATTGTTAGATGCAGTTCTTTAGATGTTTTTATATATCATTGTTATTCAACCTGCAGAATTGGAGTTTTTACTGTAGAAGTTACTGCAGTGGAAGTAAAACTTCAATTCTCATTGAAAAGCAGTACGAAATAAATCTAAAAAATTATATCTAAGTTTTACTCTTTTTAATAGTGCTAGAAACATGTCTTGTGTCTAGTCATTGCTTGTGGTATCTTGAAATCAACCTTGTTTATAAGGTTCCTTTTTTGGGTCATGCTAATAATTAATGGTTTTTGGAGAAATGAGAAGTTGGAATTTTTGAGATCTTCGGGGATTAATTTTGGTACCATTTGAATCCTGATCTTGATTCAAAATATCCAATAGAGTTTGACGTGACTCCAACATCCAAATGTCTTTTGTTGAATTAAAATTGAATCTTGAATGGAGTTATGTTATTCAATGATTTTTTTTTTCCACCATAGTTTTATTTATTGGATTTTGGTTAGCTATATTTTCTGAATGTCCTTTATTTGTTTTAGTGCTCATCCTTTTCCCTAAACAATGAATTTGATTGATACATATTTTCGTGTTTCAGGTGAGATCAGAGCTAAGTTTTATGTATATGTGTGTGTGTGTGTGTGTGTGTGTGTTTAGTTATAAGAGCATTTTTTTTTTAATTTCTTTCTGAGTTTTGGTGCTTCTCGTTATTTAGAGAGAAAATTCAATTTCATTGATTGAATAATGATGATCCCACATGTGTTAAGTGACTAATTTTAAAGAGATTGATTCCTGCATTAACGTTTTTGTTGATTGTGAGTTGATCATTCTTGGGAAGAGTCAGTGTGACAGTGTCAGAACTGATAACTGAGAATTAATAGTAATCTTTGCCTTCCTTTTTCCATTGAAAACTCTGTGCTATAACTATTCCACGTTGCTGTAGCTAGCTATGAATAAAGACAAGGTTGCATTTGATCCTTCACATATAATAAAAAAAAGGCTGTGGTTGAAACATATTGAACAAATAAAAACAGTCTTGGTTTAAATAATAATACACAAATCACTCTTTATTTTAAATATCTCATCAACATCTTTTATTTCTTTTTATCACATTATAAATCTTTTTTTTTTTTATTTTTTCTTTCTCTCTAGAGGTAGGATAACATATGGGGTATATGTCAAACATTTTCCTTTTGGTTTTTACACTTTTCACTGTGCGGTATTGTTGTGTTTTTGCAGTTACAAACTCTAAAAAGTAGGGACTGCAGTGAAACTGGAACAGTAATTAGTCTCAAGAAAGAAACTGATCAGGGTTCTTGGAGCAATGGCAGCAACAACAGTTCAGAGATCAATTTGGATATCTCAAGAACACCGGTGATGAACACTAGTCCTGTGTCTTCTCAGAATGGAAAATCCCTTTTACCAACAACTTCTCTTAAGCCTTCAAGCATAACTCAACTCCTCCAATGCTCATCAAGATCAGATCTCCAAGATGAGAGCTTCTGCAACATGTTCCACATCATTGATGAGCAGCAGAATTTTTGGCCCTGGCCTGATCATCATCAGCAGCAGCAACACCAGTTTCATTAATCAATGAAAATACCCAAAATTGTTGGTTTTGGACACTATAAATGATTTGAGGTTGGAGAAAAGTTATGAGAAGTAATTAAAAAGTTCATTGATTAAGCTTAGCTCAACCTTCTTTTTTCTCTTTTTTCCCTACCAGTTTTTCCAATTTTATGTTTATGATGTAGATTGGTGTATAAAAAGTTTGAACACATTTTACTTAAGTCATGATATCAGGATTTGGTAGACTTTGAATAGTAGTGCAACTTCTTTCATATTTCTTCCCTCTATAAATATCATCTTTCATATACAATCACATTCAAAATACATCTTTCTTAATAGCAATTTAAATCATGATTCCACACATTATAAAGAATTAGTCTAATTGATTAGATCCAAGCTTGATTGGTTGCAACTTCTTTCATATTACGTTACACTTTAGTGTTATATATGCAAAATAAATATATTTTTTTGCTAGGTGGAAATAAAATAGTATATACTATGTGGTTAATATTTTAAATGTACGTGCCCCTAAGTGGATTTCCAGCTCTGGCACGTAGTATGGGGCCACGGATAAAAATAGGATTCTCTGTTTGCATTCTATAGGCACACATATGTATATTTTTTCAACTTCATGTTGGTGCTTCGGAATCATGATATCATGTCATGGGAAAATTGAATGGAAAATGGTGTTTCGGAGAGAAAGTTCAGCTAATGAGAAAGGGGATGTGGCTGACTTAGTTTTTTTTATCAGTAAATATTAGTTATTAATTGTTGGTTTTTTCAATAAAAAATCAAATTCATAATTTTTTTGATTATTAAATAATTTTTATTACTTTCGTGTGACTGACATCAGTACTGACAAGAGATGGAAAAATGGTGCAGTCAGGGCATGTCGTTTTATGTGGTTGAAAGAAAGAACCAAATCTAGCTGGGAGTTTACAAAGAGTAGAAGTGGGGTTGGGGGAAGTAGGATTCTGATGAGTTTGCACACACTCCAAGAAGAGTGATGAAGCTAAAGAAGTGGTGGTAGGGAAAGAAGAAAAATGTTACTATGAAGTTAGAAAAAAATTTAAAAAATAATTAAATAAGTTACTATAATGTTAGTGATGGTGTTGAAATATAATTTCAATGTAGGTATATAACCTTTGCCAATTTTAATCTGACAACCGAAACTACTACACTCTGAATCCTAAAGAAGATCCATGTGAGCTACTGCCAAGCCAAAAGCAAAAGCCTTTGATTTCTTTCTCTCTCTCTCTCTCTCTCTCTCTCTCTCTCTCTCTCTCTCTCTCTTAACTCTACATCCTAATTAGTTTCTTATAGTAGCTGTATATGAAAAAGTTGATGTTTGCTTAAAGAAGAGCAGACTCCTAATAGAATAAACATTTCATAAAGTAGTGCTGCTAAAAATTAATTAATTCAGTAATAAAGCAAATTAATACATGCAGGAGATGACTTAGTTAATTATTATTGTTAGAAGCAGCTGCAATCAAATTATTTTATTGTAGTTGTAAATAACTGTAACTCTGGCATGGTATAAAGTAAGACGATGTTGCTTCCCAATTTTTGCTGAAGTTACAAATATACCCCTTTGGAGATGCATATATGTGGATCTTTAAGTATGGTTATTTATTACTTGTGATTTTTTTTATAAGAAATAAATTTTAATGTAAAGTGCATGTTTTTTATTATAAGAAAATATGTTTTAGTACACATGAAAACTTATTTCTTATAAAAAGAACAAAGAGAAAATACTATTTTCCTTAATGCATTTGCAGTTTCAATTATTGATTGTAATTAAGAGATGGATAATGGAATTGTCGGAACATTTGTTATCCAACTCAACAATTTGTGATATTACCCTAAATCAAAAGTAACAAAAATTATAATCAGTATTATATTTAAGAAATAATAATAGTGAAAATTTAAGTTCTTATATCCCATAATTTTTCAAACAATTAGCTATAAACTCGCCTGCTGTATACATGTCATAAAACTGTAAAAATCATTTAATTAAAGTTTAAATGTGTAAAATTTATTTATGTATTAATATTTCATTGAAGCACAGAATAGTAAATAAATGAGCGGTAAAATATATATATATATATATATATAATTCATTTATGAAAAAAATTATAATAATTCACACGTCAATGCTTAATCAATTAAATTAAATTGCTTGAGATACCACTATAATATGCAATATGTTATTATGTTTGGATAGCAATTGGTGGTTAACTAATATCAAGCATGTGAATAAGAAATGTACGAGTTCCAGCATTACAAACTTCCAATTGGAAGTGCTAATGTATTTAAGAGATTGGGGCCATCTTAACTGACACATAAATGATAGTGAAACCGTTCCATGACTCTATATAGAACAATGAGCATTAATGGGTTGCATATCTTATGCATCCATTCACCAAGACATGTATGTGGCCATTGCAATGTGTGGTTGTGTAAAATAAACATTCAACAGACAACGTACAAGTGATTAGTGAATTGTCTTCCTTAATTTTGATCAGTGTTAGCAGGACTGGCATTTCAAGGAAAAACCAAAACATGTCGGTGACAATTTCTTGTTTCCTATCATATCACATTTATTAAGGTGAAGTTGGAAGTCAAGCGTGTTGATGATTACATATACGGTTGATTTCACACCAAAATTGTAGTTCTCACTATGCCAACTTAAAAGATTTTTTGTATCATTACATATATTCTTAAGAATAAGTAATATTGTAGTAATTAAGTTTTGGTTTATTTCTAATTGTAATTATCTTAAAACTTATTTTTAACAATGATTCTGGCTACTCAATAACAATATTAACGTATTAAACTTATATTCTAATTTCAAACTAACAGTAAAACTATTTTAATTATATTTAATGATTTAAAATTAATTGCGTTTAAGGTGTGGAGTGATCGTGATTTTCATCTTTGCTTGTAAGCAATGTGCTTCGTGCTTTTATCGGAAGTGCTAGTGGCAATTGTTGTATATAAATTAAAGCTCTATATAAAAGAGCTACTATTAATGTGACAAGTGTTAACAGTATCATATAGAAGATATTAAAAAAAAAAAAAGTATTAATACTTTCCTATTGAGTGAAGATTAAAGTATACATGATTATGAGATCGGTCAACTCTGTTATATATATAATAAATTGTTTCATTATCAAGTTTCATGAATTATTGGTGAGATCTATTGCTTCTCAGCCAACATCACAATTAACAGTACTCTCTTTCCAAAAGCATGTTTGGCATTGGTGGTACCAACCTTAAATTAAAAATATTTTGATAAAATAGTTCTAAATTTTATTATAACATCAAGAGAGATGTAATAAGAAACTATAACTTTACTCTTTAATAATATACGGTAATTAATTCATGGTGTATAAACAGAGGCACAGGATTTATGCCTTGTATGAGATTACATTGATACAACTGATGACATACAATTTCATAACCCCAAATCTGTGAAAGTCTTAAAATTTGTCCAAATTAATGCAAGAGAGCTTACGTGATTTATGTAAGTTACTTAAAATATCACATGACTATATATGTAAATATATGTTAGATTACTTAGATAGTTATCTTTCATTTGAAATATATGTGTGTGTTAACTTATAATTAATTTCTGATCAAATCTACAAAAGGAATATTTCCCAAATCATGTGAATGTTCTCTGTTACCTATCAGATTTAGGATTTATCACCGACCAGTATTTCAATTTAAATTTAACAATCCTGTAAGAAAATAAGTAGCTTTTAACAATGAAACGCCTAAAGTCTACTAAAATTTATTTCATCAAACCTTTCAATTATATACGGTTTGTTAATGCATGTTTGAGAGGAAGTTCAATAAAATGCTCTTTATAAGATATAAAAGTTTAATTGTTTGATAACAAATTACAAATGAAAACTGCTATTTGTTATATACAAAAAGGTTTTATAAGAAGAGAGTGACAAAAGGTAGGTAACTGAGATCAAATTGCACTTGGTAAAAATACATGAGTGAGTAGTAATTAAATTGATGAATGTATGGTTAAAATAATTTCAAGCTAATTCGTACATTGTTAATGCTTAAAATTTATGACATTATGAGTAATAGTAGACATTAAAAATTTAAACAAACTTCCCTTGTTTGGTATTGAAAAAGTATAGTGCATCTTTTGACCTAACTTTCTATTGTTATTTAACGGATGGTGACTGGACTTCATTTTAAATGGGAACCATCTTTTTTATGGAGAGTATATAGATCTATATATTATCCCTCATTTGTGGTGGTTTCTTTTCTAGATGTATAGCTCAATAATCACAAGACACGATAACGTTCGTAGAATATGCAAAGCTATCTCAATTAATAATATTATATATGTGTGTGTGAGATAGCATGCATGTTTTTGTTTCCCCCTTTTTTTCCAACTTCCTCCCTCCCTTTTAAGTAACATATGATGTTATGATATTGGACCGTGCCAATCCAATAATCCAAGGCCCAACAATTAAGTAGTGGGATATACAAGGCCTTTGCTTTCCCCCAAGTTTTTTAATATCTCCAACTTACCCTTGTCTCTCCCCCTCACTCACCCTCACCTCCTCACATCTTCATATATCCTCTCTCTCACATTACCACAACCAGGCCTTGCACCACGACAACCTAGGCCGTAGAGCATTGCATCACATTTTACCATGGATGCGGAGAGGCACCACCACCGTGGAATCCCAAATCTGGAAATTGAACAATGTTTTGGATTGAGTAATCCGTTGTACATTTGTATTCCAGAATACTAAATTCAGAATTATGTAACCATATATATTTCTGGAAACCCAAATCCAAAAATTGGCTTCCAAATCTGGAAAATTGGCTAACAATGTTCCAGATTGAGTAATCTAGAATATAAATGTATTTCAAGAATTGACTAACATATTTTCATTGTGTTATAGGTGTGCGAATTCATAATGCATAGAGAAAATATGTTTTCGTTACGAATTATTATAATAATTACATAATATGTTTCCATTAGACATGACAACGGGTCGAGCCAGCTCTCTCCACCCTGGTCCATTCTTGTAAAATGAGGGATGAGTTTGAGGTTGAGTTTTAAAAAGGCAAGGACAAAAAAATTAAACCAAATATCATTTCATCTTGTTTTACCATGTTCGAAGAATCTCAAAAGAAACACATTTCCATTGAGTATTGTGATAAAATTACACAATGAAAATATGGTTCCCCTATGTTTTGTGAATTTCAATATAGATATTAACACCCGTGGGAACCTATATCAATACTAGTATGAAAAAAGCGTAACATAGCATGAAATAATACATAACAAATGAAGAAACAATACAAAATTTATCTAAAGTATCCTTTTGGGATATCCCTTATGTTTTTAATGATTCATGCTTTCGTCCTTTTATGTTTTAGTCCTTTAAGATTATAGTATTATCCAAAATGATCAAATAGTCAGTTTAATATTAATACCGTTAGTGTTTTAAAATAATTAATTTTAATGTAGTGGTGATTTTTAGTTGATATTATCTTAAATTAATTATTATAATTAATGTTTCTGTCTTGTGTAGAACAATATGGTTAAAAGAGGAAACAGGAGATGAGAATATGGCCTGCAACAATTGCTCTTCTACACGTTCATCTTGATTCTTGGGCCCTACTTTCATCCACCAACTCCAAATTCGTTCCCTTCTTCTTTGTCCCAACTTCAAATTCAATGCTCCGGTTTATTCACAAATCTAATGGCATGCATTTGCATTCATAGACTTGTAGAATTTTTTGGCAAAAACTAATTTTGAGGGCTTGGGACGGTGGGTCACGAGGATGTTGGGCATAAGAGGTTCCAACAAATCGATCAAAGCAAAGAAACAATTCTCAAACCCCAATTGCACCTAAACTCAATCCTCTTCTTCTTCCTTTACAGACTAAATATACCTCTTCCGACAAATGACAGCAAATTTATCTTTTTCCCTTCTATATTTTCGTTACATCCTTTTCATCCCTTGTTCCTTCTCGTGTAATTCACATATTTCATTCCCTTTTTTGTTTTGGAGATTAAGAATCCCACCTCGCACAAAAAATTGAAGCAGATCGAGAAAAGGAAGAATAAAATTGATTTTTAAATCGAGGAGTTTAAGGGGCGTGTGAGGATGAGGAAGAGGCTCAATGGTGAAATCTCAAGTGAAGATTAGGGATTTGGGGATGTGTTCTTTGTATCCGAGATTTTTTATAAATTAAAATTATTATAATGGCAGTTAAAAACCTTCGTAATATCAACATCAACAATACCTTTAACCCAAGTTAATTGAGATTGATGATAATTGGTAAATGAACCTAATGATAAATAGGAAATAAGACAAAAAAAGAGAAAGGGAGACGAGAATAAAAAGATGAAATAAGACAAAAGAGATGAAACATAAACTAAAATAAAAGAGGGGTGAAAGGAGGAGGGGAAAAAAGAAGAGGAAAAAAATTAAAAAAAAAAAGAAACAACTGGAACATATAATTACTAATAGGTTTAACCCTCCATCAAGTTTGTAATTTTTCTTTATTCCGTCCCAAAACATATTATCCGCTAATCTATATCTAACTCTATTAAGTCTTGTTTAACTATCTTTCCTCAAATAAGTTTTGATCAACCTATACCTTTTTTGTGTCAAACTCTTGATAATAAACTTTTGTTTTTAAGATTTTCATAATATTTAAATAAATTATTTTATAATAATATAATTAATTTAAAGATTGTGGTGGTTTTTTACTGACTTTATGTTAAAATTAATTAATTATTTTAAAATGTAAAACGTTGTTAACGGTGTATGTGTGAAACCGACAAAAGAGCAAAATAAGTTCCTTTCTAAAACTCAAACTATCAAAACAAAATTCTTAAAATTTAAAGAAAGAATTACTAAAAACAATAAACTACTAAAAGAATATTTCAGTCTAAGTCTAACATAACATGTAATTAATAATATTATAAAAAAAGTCCAAAGAGTCATAAGTTGGATCGGTTACTCTATTAATCCGGAATGACCCAGATTGACATGGCTGAGTTTGTGGTCGAACTAGTGACCCAGTGACCCGTTGACTAGAATCGGGTCACTTATCTTTTTTTTAAGTTTTTTTTTTCATTTTGTTTTGTTTTAGTTTTTTTTGTGATTTTGAATTAAATTGATCTTTTCATTCATTGGTGAATATTATTTGTGATTGCAATTGCAATTTTTTGTTGAATTAAATTGATTTAGAAGTGATCGCAGTAGTGGTTGAATTACAGGTAAAATTGTGATCCCAAATCATTTTCTAAAGATGTGGTTTGAAACTTTAGATTGATTTTTTATATTTTATAATTTATATTGATATGATATGGTTATGTTTCATTTTAGTGTGAATATTGATATATATTGTCATTGATGCCTTTGATGTTAAATGTTAGAGATAATAGTCATTTTTTAACTTGTATTCTTTATATTTTATTTGTATTTTTAAGATTTTTGAATTTCGATGTACTAGAAGAAAATTTTTAAGATAGGTATATAATTTTTATTTTTTTATTATAGGTCGCGTCATGTGGGTCAATTAGTGATCCACCGATCCGACCACTAACCCAATAACCTAATATTATGATTGGGTCAATGAACGGATCGGTTTTTAAAATAATGTATGTGCCAAAATTGCCATATATAGTACCCTTTCGGGTAGATAGGCACATAATCAAGGCCCATATCGGCGGAAGTTTATTTAATTTAAAAAATCATAGGTTCAGTGAATAATCACATGTTTAAGCTTAAAAACAAATGTTTTGACAATATTGTGTTTCCTCAATTTATGTTTTAACTTTTAAGTAATATTTAAAGTACAATTTTTTTGTGTATAGTTGAAATAATTAGAATCGGACCTAAGTCTCCATACATTTATTCCAATCACTTATCATTAGGCTTACTCTAGTGAATTCATTAATGTGCCTAAATAATAATGAAAAAATTATTGTGGCTACAAAATTTGATTAAAATAATAAGTTTGAAAGTATTACATTTATTCACATTTTCATATTTATGTTAGTAAAATAGTATAATATTTTGATCAAAGTAAATTTATAACAAATCCCTTTATAATTTTATCATAAAAATTATAAATAACTAGATAAGTAAAAAATACAGGGAAGTATAGTTACATTATAAACCGAAATTTGTGTAATAAATTGTGAATTTTGTCTTATTTTACCTTGTTTTTAAATAACTTTGTTGGCACAACTCATTGTTTTTTTTGCTAAGTGTGCAACAACTAAATGTAAAAGTGAAAAATGTTAGAAAGATGTTGAAAAGATTAAAAAAAAAAAGAATTGTTGGAGATAAATGTGTATGTTCAAGATTCAATTCATCATGTTATCAATTTTAGTAAAGAATTTTGTTTATTTTATTATCATATTTATTGTTTTATTAAATTATTAATTTGACAATTTTTTGTTTAAAATTAGAGACTTATTACCATGATAGAGATTATGATAATGAGAAACAAGTCATTTATAATTTTAATCTAAATTGTTCTTAATCGTAAGATTATTGTGAATAAGACATCAATAATTCGAATAGATCAATATATATGTAATGATCTTTATTGAATAAAGATTAATAGATCTCATTTGTTAAATTGCATATATATATATATATATATATATATATTATGTATACGTAGATGTAATCATTGAACTAACTCAATTGAGAATTTTTAAAAGTTAACTAGTACAGCGCACGGGTTAATTATACATTTAAGTGCACATTATCGCATTAACCATGTTAAGATTGATCAAAAAGACAAATAAAATATAAAACCAACTTATATATATATATATATATATATATATATATATCCATACAAATATAAAGCATATAGGTAGTCTAGAACAACTTGTCACTCTTGCATAAAGTTTCTATTAACATAAAAAATATAAAAGTTGAAAGTATTCAAAGCTGTTTGTTACAATCAACATATCCACCAGTGAGCTATGTTGCTACTTGGGTAGGGAAATTCCATGATAAACTCGAAATCAGCCTTTAAATTGTTTGCTCGTGCAAAAGCCTTCCAACCAGCACATAATTTAGCGCTTTTTCTCCCGTGGTTAATACAATCTTGCATACAGTTGTTCCTTCAAAACAAACTGTTGTGAAACCTGTATCCTTAAGGTAGTAATATAGTTCACTGAGAACATCCTGAAATCACGAAACAATGTTGTCATATATATGTAGTAAGCATTTATAAAAAAAATAAAAATTTGAGTATTTAGCTGAAACTTACCAATGCACTTGCAGAAACCTTATACTCATTTAGCCAAACACGGAAAACAGAACACTCAGGATTCTGTTTGTAAAGGGAGTGCCATTTTGGAACTGCTTTGGGCTCAGAGGCAGTTATAAACACAGTAATAAGAAACACTGATTCTCCATAATGTGTCAGTGTTACTTGACAATTACCTTCAAGATCATAGAATTGTCTAATTGATGGCCAGCCTGCGCGAATTTGAGGATTTTTCTGACACATGTTGTACTTTACCATATGATGATTACCATTAGCATCAATTATATGTCATGTCTCATCCAGCTGGTCTTTCCATTTCAGTGCCCAGCTTCTGGGAATCTCTACATATGGCTACATGTATGATAAAAACCAATATGCAATCAGTTATCTACATAATGGTATATGTACATGAAACTAAATGATCATAATAGCTTACCACATCTGTAACATGTACAGTGTTGATACAGTGTTCAGATGTCCTTTCAATCTGCATCATTTGTTCAGCCATTTCTTTAGTATTAACTTGATTATGATCCATTTCTAATGACTTGAAAAAAGACATAATACTTATCAATTGGGTTAAAAGGCACATGATTTAGGAAGACAAGAATAAATGGCAGATAAGGAGACTTTGATAGACTATCATTGTAATTTTAAAAAGGTTACAAAAAATAAAGTCATAAAAAACATATATAAATAGCAATGAGATGCATGTAAGATGAATTTCAAAAATTATCAATAGATGCATGTGGAAAAAGGAAAGCTAGAAAACACCTCAAAATATGAAATGTTGAGAATATAATGCACAAGTGAGGTGTCAAGCCATAAACATATGGATAGTATGAAATCCAATAAGGGAGTGGATACTCTCTAGTCTCTAGAAACTTGAAATAATCAGAACAGAACATGATATCATGCAGGGAGAAACTAATAAGCAAATAACACTGGTTTGCTTAAGTTCTTTAGCAATCCTGCATGCAAATGTTTCGGAAAAAAAATATAAATAAGATCTATTGGTTGTCAAATTACCTACTAACTATATAATTTGCAAGTGGACCAAAACTGTGAAAGGAGGCACAAGTCAATGATCTCCAAAAAAATGCAAAATAAATTACAAACATAAATATAATAGTATGTTCACTCATGGGATTAGCTTTAAAATTTGTGTTAGTGCATCCATGGTATAAAAAGCTTAAAACTTTCAAGAAAGTGTTGCATGATACTTGTATACACACATATCATATTGGCTACAGTAAACCAGACAGTTAACGGCCAAAGAATCCAAAAGAATCATCAAGAGAGACAGAACTTTAAATATCACCAAATTGCTCCTTTTATCTAATGATTTATTAGGCTTTATACCACCTGATATAAGGAACTGCACAACCCTCTACAGGCTGAGGTTAGACTTGAGGTAACATTCCACCTGAGTGGGAACCTAAAAAGTATGAATTTTTTAGATATGAGGTCGAATTTTAGACTTTCATTCTAAGATTGGCACTGGTTCTGGTCTATATTTTTTTCCCAGAAGCTTTCAATTGATTGTTTTCTTAGACAATAGGCTAACAGGTGCTGCATTGAGTCACACCATTGGTTCATGGGTTGAGCAAACCAAGCTCAACCCAGAAAAGAATCAAGATATCAAATAAGTGAAGAATCTAAAAACAGATATTTTGTTGCACTAAGCAATAGTAGCTTCTAGACTTGATATAATGATAATCTTTAAAAATCTGTATGAATCTTTAGCAGTAACCAGCAGAAAATGCAGAACATGTTTCAAAATCAAAATTATCTCATCCTTGTCATTTAAAGAGTCAATTCTAAATCATTGTGACCATTCTACAACATAATTAAACATATATTGTACTATACATGACGCAAAAATTCTTTTGGATTGATCAGTGGCTTTCTATCAACCTACACCATTTGTATATTTGCATACACTATAGCAGAATGAACAGGCAAAAGCTTTAAGACAAACTCATTTAAAAAAATTATAGACTGCTTTTAAAAACACTGATAAGAAATCAGAAAAACATCTAAGATTAACAGTCAATAATTATGATGCGTATATTTTAATTAGAAATAAGAAAAACAATTTGATTATCCCTTATAAAGCATTGAGCATAAAATGCTGTGTAGTTTTAAAAATGATGAGAGTGATGAAGGAGAGAACTGGAATTCGGTCTCCTTTTATACATGCAAAAGGAGAAGAATCAAGAAAAGAATATTTTTATAAGATATTTTTAAATTTTGTAGATATATTAATTATTATTTTTATATATATTTATTTAATTATTTTTATTATGTTTTGTTCCAGAGGTACTGCTGATATTGAAATCCTAATTTTCAAAGCACAAATTGGCAATGCTTCCTGTGGAGCCCAAACTTGGCAAGATGCTTATTTTGATAGATAAAATAGACAGAGTAAATTTAAATTATCACTATCATAGAAATAAGATTATCTCAATAATGAAATAACCATAACAGTGTGTGTGTGTGTGTGTGTGTGTGTGTGTGTGTGTGTGTGTGTGTGTGTGTGTGTGTGTGTCTATATTGTTGCTGGTCTTAGTGTACAAGATCCATTTGTGATGTTGTCTAACAAGAAGAATGTAAGTTTTTGTTATGACCACTACTAATATTTCCTCCTCCTTGACTTTTATTTGTTTGTTGAACTTGAGATGTACTCTTGATAGAAATGGTGGTGGATTTTATAAGTTTTGATGGTATCAAGTGAGACCAGTTATTTTCAAGAGTATTATACTGGAAGTAAACTATAATCAAATTCGTAGACCTATCAAGCATGCACTATAAATTGGTTGATACTTGTAAATGGTAAATAATATAACAATTATCAACCATACACTATAGGAAAATGATAGGCAAAAGCTTTAAGACAAACTGATTTTAAAAAATTATAGACTGCTTTAAAAATACTGATAAGAAAAACTTATTTAATATGTCTGCAATTCAAAACATCCAAGTATAAGGTATACTGCAACATTGAAACAGAGAACCATTATGACCACATATATACCTTGTATCAAAACCAACACAAAAACGATGAGAGTGATGAAAGAGAGAAGCGGAATTTGGTATCCATTTATACATGCAAAAGGAGAAGAACCAAGAAAAGAAACAGACAGAGATCAAACATACATGCAAAAGGATAAGAACCAAGAAAAGAAAGAGGCAGTGTATATCCACTATATAAACGAATAAACAGAGTATATACATATCAATGTTGGGACAGTGATCAATATGTATCAGTAACTTGATTAGAAAAGGAAAAGAACTCGGTGCGTGAAGTTATACATTCACCATCGAACAAAATCGTTCGAAATGCTTTAAAAAAAAACCAAAACTCAGACATTGATGACAAGGAACATTGTACTTACCAGGAGAGTGGACGGTTGCCTGAGTGTTGATGCGCGCCTTTGCCTGAGTGATCCTTCTCACCGTGGTTTGGTCTGCCCTGACTCTTGAGTGAATAAGTTCTAGAGGCTATATGTGTGACCTTTTTGTTCCTGTATTGCAGTTTGCCGTTGTATTTCGTTTAAATTTTGAAAGGCATAAAAGCATTTTAAAAAATATACAATGACCCATTGACATAGCGTTGGCTTTTGAATTTAAAATTAATTTCATATCAGCAAGGAATGGAATTATTTTGTGATTTTTGTCTGATATATAAAAACAAAACCTCTTTTAACAAATGGCTGACAGAATTGGGTTATTGTTATCTGTTTATTCTAACAAATAATTGGAAGTCATGGCCCTATATTTTTATAAACTTAAATTTTAATCTCAATCATAACTAAAAAATATATTTATTTATGATATTATTATAAAATAATTTAAATTAATAACTTTTGTGATCTTATAACAAATAATTAAACAATTATTTTCTAAAAAATATATTAACTAAAGACTATTATACTGATTATCATAATAATTGAATTAAATTCAAAAAACTTAAAAAATTCCAGATTGTTTATTAAATTTAAATAATAAAACTAATATTTTTTTTATTTTTTAGAATGTCACCAAAACACAGTTTTAAAAAATATCATGATTCATGAAGAATGTATTTATTTTATTGATAAGTCCAGCCATGTCCTGTTTTATTCATTCACTCATGTTAAATTATTTTGCTAGTTTAAAATATATTGAAGAATATACTACATATCCAATGATAAAGCTAAACTTGTCACATGGCTACTTTGGTACAAGGAAGATTGGAATCTAACCTTAAATTGTTAATTATTTCTCTGTTCTGAAACTGATTCCTGGAATGTTCTTTAGCCAACCAGGGAAACCACTGAAAACCAATCAAAGAAAATCTGTTCTCAGCACATACTAAAAGGTAACAGAAGTCTACAAGGAAGTGCAGAAAATTGTAGAAATTGCTCTCAAATTACTGGAGAATAAAGTGGGATCACTTCATCATGTATATACTAGTATGACTCGTGGAATTGTGAGCAGGCTTTCATGTGGTGCTGAGGTTCAGAGATTGTGGTTTTTTGGCAGATGAAAGGTTCAAAGAAAATGAACCAACAATAAAATCATACTAAAATTGGGCTACCTCACATAAAAACAGTCAAAACAAATGTTCGTAAACATAATCAACAATAATTGAAATTTCTGTCAATTTTTAAATTTCTACCCAAATTGCTAGTTTGCTGCATCATAGTTCATTTTTGTACCTCTTTAATTTTAATAACCCGAAGTACTAAATGGTATTGATACTTCACAACAGACTAATGCAAAACCTGTGAGCACTTTGCAAATCTTTTTCAGTATTTTTTCCTAAAATTGCTATCTCACATAGTTCATTTTAGAACCCAAGCTCTTAGAAGGATTCGTTAATGTCAACAACCCAAAGTCCTAAGAATATTGATTCCTCGCAATAGATTATAATGCAAAAGTTCTCCAGTAGGCTAAATTCAAAATAGGCTTTGGTGTAAGGAATAGACAATTGTGAGGCAAATCATCATGTGAACACCTAGTGGAATAAGACTTTTGTTGTTGTTGAACAAATCATATGAACAAATGAACACAAACTGGAAGATTAATTTATATGTTGCATGTCTCATAAGCAGAGAACCATGATCGGTCTGCCAAATTTGCAAGTTCACTATCCTCTTCGTTACAAAACAACTCAAATTCACCATTAACATTGTTTGGCAGGTGTCATCACAAGTAGGCGTGACAAGGTCATCCAAAGTAGGTTGTATTTCTTCATTAGGCAAATGTGTTTTGGCAAGTAGCTTATTAAGTGTGCTAATCTCCTTGTCATGTTTCTTCTTCAATTTATCAATTTGTTTGTAAGCCTTTGTAGCTTCCTGCTCTGCATCCATCACCCACTTCTGCCATTGTTGTGCGATTACGGCAAGTGCACCGATCGTTAACAAGCAATACAGTAGGTAAGTGAGTTATCGTCTCCACAGGGATTGGAGTAATTTCACAATAATAATAAATCAATGTGATTGAAAATGTAAAACAATTAAAAGGAAAGTTGGTTGATTGTTGTGTTGGAAAAATAGCAAATAACAGAAAGTAAAATGCAGTAAAAGTAATGGAAATTTACCAATAGAGAGGGATTGTGGACAGACACACTCCCTTCTGAGTATCACCTCTTTCACTTGACTGAATTGTTACCTGAAGCATTCATATAATAAATCTCTACTAACTTCGCAAACCCTAGATAACTAGCGATTTCACCCTTTAATTCGATCAAGAACCCTAAACCCTTAGCGATTCTGTCAAATTAAGCATTAAGAGAACAAATCATATGGGTTCGTGTTTTGATTGCTCGGAGAATAAGTCTTTTCTATAATAGTTAATCCCTAATTCCTTAGCGAACCAACCCTTTAAACTGAATTGAAAACCTAATTCCTTAGTGAGATCTGTCAATTTAAGCATGTAAAGAACATATTATAGACTCCACACTCACGCATCCTTATTCCTAGGTGAAGAATGAATGTTATTCTTTTCAGGTCAGTAATTAGAATCCCAACGTTCCCATCGCAAATCCTAACCCTCAATACTCAATTGAAGTGATCAATTCCAATTAAGATAAAAATCAAGAACAGAAAAGAATTAAGACAAACAAAACATATATTTCAATACCAGTCAAATTACAGAGGATAACTCATCAGTTCATGGTCTTCCCACAATGAAATGCTTAGCTTGCCATAGGCCTCAAGAACACCAAAGTAACAATATAATTCATATTTGTGCAGTAACTTGACTTCAACTCTTGATTCCTAAAACTGTGAATCTTCTCTAATGCTAAAGCTATATTGCTTAATGTAAAAACTAACTCTTTTTTTCGTATTCAGAGGCCTCATATATATAAAAGTGTTTAATTAAGGTAAGAAAACCAAAAGATAAGCCTAATTTCGAAGTCAATATTTAAAAACAGGAAACAAAATCAATTCCACGCGATTAGCGAGCGATTCCACGCTAATCGCGTGGGTCTTTCAAAAGTGTGGCGCTACTGGCATGGATCCCCATGCTAATAGCGTGAGGTCTTCGAGTCTTCATGCTTAATCTAGGCTTCTATCACGCTGATGGCGCGGATTTCACGCTAGTAGCGTGAACTGATCGAGTTGATTGGCTTGGATTCGTCTTCTTCACGCTGATCGCGTGGATTCCACGCTAATCGCGTGGATCATTCGAGATCAATACCTTCATTCCCTGTATCTAGCGCTGATAGCGTGAGATCCCGCGTTGATAGCGCGGGACTGCAGACTTGGTTTTCTCCTTCCTTTGCTTAAGTTTTCTCCTTTTTGCCTGCAAAATTGCTTAAATGGTATTGAAATTAGCTCAAAGCAATTAAAGTACTAAACTATCCTAATTCTATTCTATTTCCTACATATTTAATTAAAATCTATCTTAAAATTATACTAAAAACAAGATGTGTTTGCAACACATCAAACAATTCCCAGATTTGAAAGTTGCTGTCCTCAGCAACAGAGAGAATTCTAAGACTTAAGCAAGAATTAACAATCAAACACAAACCACAAGCTGTAATCCTAGAATCATCATGATGTGTATGTTCAATTCAGTCAAAGACTCTATGATACTTTTAATGCTGTCGAAATAAGAAAATACTTGAGTATTCCTCACAGATATGTGTTTAATCACTCATTCACTCAAGTGTATCAGGTTATAATTACCCTCTTACTCAACATAATCACATCATTACTATAGGCTTGAAGATATTCTCAATAATTGTAAGCATGACTTGATCAAAAGGTCTTTAAGGCTTGTAACATGGCTGGGCTAAAGGTAGGAATCATTTGGAAAAAGTAGCTCAATCAGAGGCTAGTTCCAGTTCCTTAAGTCCAACTTTGTGTGTTCTTTCAAACTCTTTGTCTTCCCTTTTCAAACTGGTACTTTTATTCAACCTTTTATTCTCAAAGTAAAAGAACAGAAGACTAACTTTCTTTTTGAATTTTCAAATTTTATTTTATTTTATTTTATTTTTTATTTTTTTTAAACCAAAACATAATTATAATTGTACTTAAAACATAATGGCACTGCAGCTTCTCAAATTTTCCAGCTGATGAACTCATGATTGTTGACTTCTTTCTTCCCATTCATTTTATTTCCTTCATTCTTTAGTAACTAACACCTTGCTGTCATAGACTTATCTTACCTTTTCTAGCCTCAAAAGGGTTTAGTCATATGGATATGGCTTGATTCAAGTTATTGAAATGAATGTCTTAGGCTCAAAATTCAGGTTCAAAGGAAAAAAAATTACTTATGGTAAGTCAATTTGGCCCTAGTTTTCATAAAAAATTGTGCCTTAATCATTTCAAGTCACACCTGCATTCAGAGAAACAATTCAAGTTCTAGAATACTATGAAGTATGGAGTCTCTCGGAAGAAATTTTACCGTGTTGGCTCAAACCTTACAGGTGTTGTAACTCAAGTCATTCTCAATCAACTGCATATCTGGTATCATTTCAACATTCAACATGAGTTTCACATACCATCAATCAAACTCTACTTCATGCATTATGCAGTCCATGTATCTTATTTCATCAAGCTTAATCCAGAGAATTCTGTCCATCATTAAGTTCATTTGCTTTCTTAATCTGAAATTTTTTTGTGTGCTGCTTATTTTAGAAATTTTTTGAAAAAGTCCCATTAAATGTCATCTGTTTCTTTGATTGTGATTTGCGAAATAATGCGTAACGACCATTCCCAGATTTATATGTTGTTGTCCCCAGCAACCACAAACAAGGTCACGGTGCTTTTGAAAAATTGAAGCATTATTTGGAAAATCGCATTCAACTCAACATTTGTCTAACGATTATTTATGCACAAGAAAATCGAATAACTGTACTATATATAAACGCATGCTGTATGAAAATGTAATGTAATGTGCAAAATCAATGTATAATGTAAATGTGCATAAGCTAAATCCAACTAAAATCCATAAGTAAAGCTAAAACTGGAAAATAAAAATAAAAAGAAACATAAACAGAAAAAATAAAATGTGTCCTGTAGTCTCTATACTCCATCTCTGTCTGTAGCAGTAGCATCAGCCTCTGTATGTTCAATGATCAATGGTTGAGTGACAGTGGTACCAACAGCCTCAGATATGTCCAGTGGGTCAGTAGCTGCAGGGCCTACTGTTGGAGTGGGAACAGGTATTTGATACTCTGATGGGTGAATGCCTAAATGTCTGCACACTGCTTCCCACATGCGTGTCTGCTGAGCTATCTGAGTGGTCTGGAACTCCAGCTGAGCTTTAACAAACTCCTGAAAAGCTATGAGGCTAGGTGAGTCCTCATATAACGGTGTGTGAGCAGGAACTGCAGTAGAAGGTGCTGTATCAACTGGAGGTGATGGTGGTGAAGAGTGTGGTATCTCTGGCTGCTGGTCTGGAAGTGGATCCTGTGGAGGTGGAATGTCTCTGGGTGAACGGGCAGCGATCTCCTCAGGTCTGAGCTTAGAAGCTCGAAGAACCTGCTCATCTACAGCTGAAGCCATGGCGTCTAAATATGTCTGGTGTAGCATGATGGTGGAGATCGGAACATCCATAGGCTCATCTGCTTCTATATGAATGCCCGCATGCCGGCATAGATGTAGAATCAAAGACGAGTGGGCTAGCCAGGACTTGCTGCTGGCGTCCTGAATCATATGCAAAATCCTGTCAGATAAAACATTAGAAATGAGGAGATTACCCTCACCTCGAAGTGTGTATAGAAGTATGGCTCGCTCTAAGTTCACATCGGTCATGTTGGTAGAGGGAATGACCGTGTGATTCACAAACTGGTGCCAAAATATAGCGTCGCCCACTAAGTCGTGCCTCCGTAGCTTCTCCAGAATATAATCCAGCCCAGATTTGGGCTTCCATGAGGTATAGAGTCCAGTGATAGCCCTGCGGATGGTAGTAGCGAGCTCGGGAACATCGTCCCTGTACATCTTTGTTAACGCATCAGGCTGTATACGAAGGAAAAGCTGAGAGAAGTCGCACTCCTCAAAGGGATCATAGGCTGTGTCCAGGATACGTTCTATAGCTTTATCATCGAATGATACCTGGACACCCCTCACCCATGACATACGGGTCCTGTAAACTGAATCGTGGTTGACGTTCGCCAAGAACTCCTTAAGAATCATGCTGGAGCTCGGCTCTGCGAAAGTAACTAGACGCTGCCACTGGCGTCTGATGATAACCTCTCTGATCGGGTTCCCTTCAGGTAGTGTCTCCCACATGATTTTCTTTTCCTTAATTATTTTCTTTGGGAGGTACCAAGAATCAAACTTTTCTTGACACTCCGCTGTTCTGAACCTGCCCTCATCAAAGTCTGAAACTCGGGCTCTCTTCCTGCTGCCCTCACCTGTAGCAATGGTCTTCTTCTTGCCTTTAGCAACCTGTTTACCCTGAAAATTTTCAACAGAATTCAAATATATATACATGTTAAGCATGATTAGTAATTCCCAGATTTGTTCCCTTACTTGGATTGATTAAAGGATTTAAAGTTCAAGAACAAGCATGGAATATTTAGATGTTATCCAGTACAGTATTCATCATAATGTATCAGAGGTACATCATACAACAGATCAATCTTTATCCTAAAGTAATAGTGTAAGCAATACAAGCAGGAAAAAGTATCTATTTGATTATTAATTTAAGGCTCAAACCACAATTCCCAGATTTACATTATGAGTAGGACTAAACCAGTCAGATATTCATGAAACTATAGTCCTATTTAATAGAGCATAGTTCAATAAGCATTTGGAAAATTATCATGGCATAGCGTACTTCTCATATTATCTCAATGTATCAATTATATTTGCAGACCAGATGTTTTGCTAAGTAATTCCCAGATTTAATCATTCATATATATTGACATTCATAATCCAAGTACTTTATGTATTTATCGCCTCAGGTATTCAGGTTCCAGTTCAGACTTTTATCATTCATGCATGCTATAAAACTTGGCTCATAGTCTATTATGCAAATCAATCAAACCATAGCTATATTTCATTTACCCAGATAAACCAAGTTCATGTTATAATTTTCTTAACCCCATGCCCAACCATTCCCAGATTTAGGATCTTGGTCATATGTCTAATCTATTCATTCAGGGTTTCATGTTGCAGTAGGCTAAGTTCATGCACCTTACCATTATTCATACAATTATTTCCTCCAAACTGTTAGGATTACCCTAGGTATCCTTTTCCAAAAAATATCAATTTAACTGTAATAAACCTCAAACACAGAGAATCTATCTAGAATGGCCTTCTTTTCGCATTCCTCATCAAGAATAAGAGGTAACATGATAATCTCAACCATGGGGTTAGGTTATGCATATTTCAATTTGAGAGCATCATGTTTCTACTAAGCTATCATCCTGTCCATGTTTTTGTTCAAAATTTCTCATGATGAATGTAATCCAATAAATTATGGTGCAAACCCACAATGCCATTCAATAAATACTAAAATTGCAATAAACTGTCTAAATCAAGTAGCAGTCTTTAGAGTGTAATGTGCAAGCATAATGTACTTCTAATAACCTTACTATTCATATCTAATACAAGTAATGGAACACAGACATATCAACACAGAAACTACAATCTCATTCACATTGAGCCATTTATGGACCATATAAAGCACATTGTAACCAGAATCACAGGTTGATCATTTGCACTTCAAAAGTCAATGGAGCATTTTATCAATGTATAGACAGTAATGATTTGTTCAAGTTAAGTTCACAACATCATTCATAATGCTTTTAATTATCCATATAGTATATGATACTTCGAAAATTTAACAACATTGGTGACACTATTCGTGATTCCTCATCATGCACTTCAATTATGCTCCACCATGTATGGTTTCCAAGGATGTGCCTCCCGTTCAATCATGTATTTAAGACCAAACAAGACAATTATTTAAGTCAAGCTTAATGTATAGTGATTCAATAATTGTCACAATTCAACCAATCTTCTTTCAGACATTTTAACGAACAGGTAGTGGGCATGGAATTGAATATGTATGATATATATGTTGGGGACACATCCTAACCCAAAATTTTTTCAAAACGAATCAGACCACAGACAAAAGATAGCAAAGGGGGCAATTATGTTCATTAAAGCTTATGCTAGGTTGGTGTTATCCCTAAGGTTCCAAAAAGCATTTTCAAAAATTGAATATAAAAATTCTAATTATAAATCATTGCGTCCTACTTGTGGCTATGGAATTAGCATTCAAAACGATTCATGTTCAGAAACTCACCTTGTCTCCCGCCATCATAAGAATCCAAGTTGGTGAATGCAGACGAAGAGTGGAGACGAATGAGAATGTGAAAGCAAAAATATGAGAATGTTAATGAGGGATGGGGTTTAAATTCACGATTTTGGGGAGTTATTAGCAGTTATGGAGGGTTAATGGGAGTGAGGGGATTTGGGCGAAAATGAGGGAAAGGTTTGAGAGAGGGAGAGAGTGAGGCGCGAGAGGAAGAATTTTAATTTAAAAACGGTTTCCGCGACCTCGCGCTAGTAGCGTGGAGCTCGACGCTACTAGCGCCATAATGCACTGAAAGGTCTTTTGTTTCGAATAACTCACGCTACTAGCGTTGGGTGCCATGCCATTAGCGTGGAAAATAAAAAAAACTTTGGTTTTGGGTCGAATTAATGGCGCTAATGGCACCTGTTCCTCGCCTTTAGCGTGAAACTTTCTATTTGCCTCGAACAACTGACGCTAATAGCGTCACTATGCACACAGTTAGCGTGAAATTATGCAGAAACAGGTCTGATGCTCAAGCTTCTCGCGCGACTAGCGCGGTTTCCACACTATTAGTGTGCTTTGATCGAATCTTTGGCGCTGTTAGCGCGAGTCCTGGCGCGAGTAGCGCCGAATCCTCTGCACAATTTTCTTTTTAATGTTTTAACTCTTGTGCTTGGACTCAATGGTTGCCTACGGTATGCATGTAACTGTAAATTGATAAATTCTACTACTAATAAAATTTAAAATGTACTATCTAAGTATTATTATGACTTAATGCAGAAAACAAGTAATTCAAATTCCTAAATCTACTGCTCATGATCTACACAGAAATTTAAACTTAGTAGTTATATACATTACCATTGTGCTCATTTAACGTCTTAAGCTAGACGCTTACCATCCTTTTAATCCTCAGTGGTTTGAAATGGAACAGAAACTGAAGTTTTGTCCACTTCTCCTCCATAATAGTGCTTTAACCGATATCCATTTACCTTGAATGCTCGGTCACTGTCTAAGGCTGAAATTGCCACAGTGCCATATGGGAATACCTCTCGGACCAGGAATGGTCCAGACCAACGTGACTTTAATTTACCTGGGAATAATCGCAGGCGGGAATTGTAGAGCAACACTTGTTGGCCAGGCACGAACTCCTTATGTCTGATTTGGTTGTCATGCCACCTCTTAGTCTTCTCCTTGTAGATTTTTGCATTTTCGTACGCGGCTAACCTGAACTCATCTAATTCATTCAACTGAAGCAACCTCTTTTCATTAGCTTTGGTTAGTTCAAAATTCAAAAACTTGGTTGCCCATATGGCTTTATGCTCAAGTTCAATTGGTAGATGACAAGCCTTACCGTAGACAAGTTGAAAGGGAGACATACCTATAGGTGTCTTGAATGCAGTCCGATATGCCCACAGTGCATCATCTAACTTCTTAGACCAATCCTTTCTTGAAGTTCCAACTGTTTTCTCAAGTATCCGCTTCAGCTCTCTGTTGGAAATCTCCACTTGGCCACTTGTTTGTGGGTGGTATGGTGTT
>PYAF01001072.1:217937-228886 GCA_007407185.1 Glycine tomentella | reverse complement strand
ATCTAAGATTTCCTCTAAGCCTATTATTGGATTTTGCAAGTTTTTGGGCTTCCTCATGCATTTCTTGAAAAGCATGAATAGCTTGATCAAGTTCAGAATTTACCTCATCTTCATCACTTAGCAAATCATCATCATCTTCATTGATGGTGGAAGTGAGACACATGTTAGCTTCTTCATTTTTTGTGGAAGAATCTGAAGTAGTTGACTCATTATCTTCCCAAGCTATGTATTCTCTTTTAGCTTTCCCTTCCTTTTTCAACTTGCCCTCTCCTTGTTGTTTCCTCAAGTAGATTGAGCATTCAGATTTGATATGGCCTGGCTTGCTACACTCAAAACATGTGAAATTGCTGTCAATCTTCTTGTTGAGGTTGTTGTTGCTGTTTTTGCTACTTTTGTTGAACTTTTTGTTCTTGTTCTTCTTCAGAAATTTGCTGAATTTTCTGACCACCAAGTTCACATTCTCTTCATCATCCTCTTCACTTGTTTCCTCTTCTTTTTCAGCTTTCAAAGTTGCAGCTTTCAAGGCAATACTCCTTGTTTTATTCTTTGCATCTTCACAAGATGTTAGTTGAGACATTTCAAGTTCATATTCAAGAAGCTTACCAAATAATGCAGCCATAGAGATCTTTGATAAATCTTTGGACTCCTTGATTGCTGTAACCTTTGGTTGCCAAGGTCTTGTCAAACACTTCAATATTTTGATGTTCAAGTTGTCACCAATGTTTCCTTCACCTATGATCTTCCCTTTGTTGTTGTCTCCATAAGTAACATAGCCCCCATCTTTAAGTGTAAAATTTTTGAGCAAGGACTTGTCACCGGTCATATGTCTTGAGCAGCCACTATCAAGATACCATAAGGAGGAGCTTGCTCTAAGACATACCTACAAAAGAGACAAATCACTTCATAGAAGAAGGTACCCATTTGAGTTTGGGTCCAAAGGGGTTAGTTGCTTGCTTTTTCCTTTCAACCCAAATACACTCACCATTTGGAGGTACAAATGTTGTCTTTTGAACATTTTTAAAGCTCTTTTTGTACCCCAATCCAGAAGTGTCACCAAACTATTTTTGAGCACTCAACATATCATTCAAATCACTTTTTCCTTTGTTGAGTTTTTCCAAGATTTCAATCAACTCATTGTTCTTTGAAACAAGCTGCATATATTTTTCTTCATGATTAAGTTTATACTCTTCAAAAACTTTTTGCAACATTCCTATTTGTCAATAGTTGTAGAGGAAGAAGCACAAACACAACCACTTGATTTGTAGCTTGAAGTAAGTTTCTCATTTTCTTCCTTCAAGTTACAAACTTCAGTTTTGTAATTCAACAATTTTTGCAAGATGATCTTCAATGTTTTTCTTGAGCTTATTGTTAGACTTAGCAAGCTTTTTAGCCTCTTTATGCATGTCTTGAAAAGCAAAAATAGCTTGATCAAGTTCAGAGATTACCTCATCATCTTCATCTAAGAGATCATCATTCTCTTCATTAACTATTGAGGTGATGCACATGTTGGCTTCTTTGACTTCAGTTGAGGATTCGGAAGTTGAAGATTCATTATCCTCCCAAGCAATGTAAGCTCTTCTTGGCTTTGTTTCCCTCTTGCTTATGCTGTCATTTTGTTGTTTTTTCAAGTAGACTGAACATTCTGATTTTCTGTGGCCATATTTACCACATTCAAAGCATGTGAAATTGTTGTCAATCTTCTTGGTGTTGCTAGTGTTGTTGTTGGAATTGTTCTTGTTGTTTCTTGTAAATCTTTTGCCCTTATTCTTCTTTAGAAACTTGCTGAACTTTTTCACAATTAAGTTCATGCTTTCTTCATCTTCTTCATTACTTGAGTTTTCTTCTTTTTCCACCTTAGGTGTTGTAGCTTTTAGTGCAATTCCTTTGCCTTTTCTTTCTGCATCTTCACCAAAGGTTAGTTGAGATAATTCTAATTCATACTCAAGTAACTTACCGAAGAGAGCAGCCATGGTCATTTTTGAGAGATCTTTAGATTCTTTGATGGCTGTCAATTTTGGTTGCCATGCTCTAGTGAGGCACTTAAAGATTTTGATGTTCAATTCTTCAGTATCAAATGTCTTCCCGAGTCCTAAGAGATGATTCACTATATGTATGAATCTTTTTTGGAGTTGAGAGATGCTTTCATTTTGATTCATCTTGAACATCTCATATTCATGTATTAATGAGTGCTTTCTTGAACGTTTTTAAGCAAAAAATTTGGTCTGCATAATTTGAGAAATTTAGGGGGAGATAATTGTTAAAAATGATTGTTTTATATTGATATATCATGTGAATGAATGCTAAGTCAATCACAAAAGCTTTTAACACTTGTTCTTGGAAAGATATTGATTGATTTTCAAGTGTAAAAAGCTTAGATAAAAACTTTGGTGCTTCCTCAAATTAATCACAAGACCCAATGCTATTCAATTAAAAATTTGGCATGTTTAAAGCCAAAAAGGGGGAGATTGTTGAATTGAGGGGGAGCTGCTTGAAGCTCAAAGGAAAATTGATTCAAAAAGAAAGGTTTTTGAACTTTCAACATGCCATGAAGCCTTGAAGATTAATTTGCGATTGAATGTAAAAGGAAGAAAGCATTTCTGGTGATCCAAGTGCATTGCATTTACATCATTCATTGAATCTATGTGTTTAAGAAATAGAGTTCACAAGGCTTTGATAAAATTGCTTAAGTTTTTAAATCAAATCAAAAGGTTTTTGGAAAAATATGTTTCTTACTGGTTTAATCGATTATTTTGAGAAAAGAATCGATTATTTTGTTCTTTGTATTTTCTGGAAATCTTTTCAAGAACAGTGTAATCGATTACTCATCGGGTTAATCGATTATTTTAACTTGATTTGCTTTTTGAACTGCCTTGATGAACATTGTAATCGATTACCAATGAGCTGTAATCGATTACATAAGCTAAAACAAAAAATCATCTTCCTGTCTTAATCGATTACCCAAGACAGTAATCAATTACATCATATGCTATGCTTATATGTTTTCTGTCATAATCGATTACCGAAATCCATAATCGATTACCCAATACATTTCTTGGCTTATAAGCTTTCTGGCTTAATTGATTACCAGAGGTTGTAATCGATTACATAGTTCAAACTCGTTTTATACATCTTCCTGGTTTAATCGATTACCAAAGGATGTAATCGATTACACAGTGTTTTCATTATTGAATATCCTTCTGGTTAATCGATTACTCGTCGGAATAATCGATTATTTTGTTTGTAAACCATACCCAGAAAAGTTGATGAACAACTTAATCTATTACAAGCTTGATTTAATCGATTACATAAGTAAAATAATCGATTACAGGAGCGTATTTAATCGATTACCAACGATTACAAAAGTTTATTATAAATAGAACCTTTGCTCAGCTGTTTTTCTAACTTGACCAATTCGTATTTCTGAGCATTCAAAGGCTTTCCAAACATTCTTTTGTGATTCTCTGGGTTCATAGAGTTCTTGCTTTCATAAAACATTCATGAGTTGTTAATTGATGTCAAAAGCAAGAAGTTTCTTTTCAAAGCTTTAAGGAAGCAATGTTCTGAATTTGTTTTCAATTTTCAACATGATTTAATCATTCATATGTACATCATTCATTGGATCATCAGGTGACTTCTTTCCTTAAACTTTGAAGTTGTATCTCTGTTATTCAATTTCTATAAAAGATTGGTTTATTCTAAATAGGTTTCTTGCATGATAATTAGAGATAGTGTTTCTCTAGGGGTTGCTGAGTAGTGTTCTTAGTAGGGTTGGTCTCTAAGGATCTAATAGTGTTTTAGAGCTCTGAACTTTATCTAGGGTTGATAAAGAGAGGCTTGTAATATCTTGTAAGAATATTAATTTGCAATAGTGGAACTCCATTCTAGTGTTGAGTGGAAGAACTGGATGTAGCTTCATAGTGTTTGAAGTGAACCAGTATAAAATTGTGGCTGATCTTTATTCTATTCTCTTCATCTCCTTATTGCTTTGGTTAGTGAATCAAATTATTTGCACATAAAGATTTCAATTATCTATTGATTTTCTTGACAGAGGAATTTGATTGAATATAAGATTGTTGATTTCAAAACAATTTTTAAAAGTGATAAAGATCCTATGGAAACTCTGATTACAAAATTTTTAAATACCAAGGCTCAACCAATTCACCCCCCTCTTGGTTGTATTGAAGTATTCCTATCATTTCATATACATGTATCCATAATCTAAAACTTTCTGTATCTCCTTTAAATCTCAATTTGACAGTAACCACTCCTACTAGTGAATCAGTTGTCACATATGAGATCTGTCTGAATTGTCAAGTAGAAATTGATGACAAAACATTTTCTGTTAACTTGATCTGTTTACCCTTGCAACAAATTGATGTTATACTTGGTATGGACTGGTTATCATCCAATCATGTCCTGTTAAATTGTTTTGATAAAACCATAACTTTTAGAAGTCCTCAAGTGAGTAAGGATGTACAGATTGTTTCTCCTAACAAAGTCTTTAGGACAATTAAAAAGAATGATGCTCAAATATACATGATCATATCCCACTCTGAATCCAAAACTGAATCTGATGAAAAAAAATTGCCTTTAGTAAAAGAATTTCCTAAAGTGTTCCAAGAAGTAAATAGTCTACCTCCTGAAAGGGAAGTCGAATTTTCTATAGATTTGATTCCTGGAATCAGACCTATTTCTATAGCACCCTATAGAATGTCTCCTGTAGAATTAGCTGAGGTGAAAAAGCAAATAGAGGAATTGTTGAGTAAGCAATTTGTGAGATCAAGTGTATCACCTTGAGGAGCTCCAGTATTATTAGTAAAGAAGAAAGATGATTCCATGAGAATGTATGTGGATTATCATCAGCTAAATAAAGTGACAATTAAGATTGATCTTAGATCAGGATATCATCAGATCTGAGTGAAACCTGAAGATATTCCCAAAACTGCTTTTAGTACCCGTTATGGTCACTACAAATATCTAGTTATGCCTTTTGGTGTGACCAATGCCCCGACTATATTTATGGATTATATGAATAGTATTTTTCATCCTTATCTTGACAAATTTGTGGTGGTATTCATTGATGATATTTTAGTATATTCTAAGACTAGAGAAGAACATGTTGAACATTTGAGAATTTTTTTGCAAACTTTAAAAGATCGGCAACTTTATGCTAAGATGTCTAAGTGTGACTTTTGGTTAGAGAAAGTAAATTTCTTAGGTCATGAAATATCTAGAGGTGGAATTTCAGTGGATCCGTCTAAAGTAAAAGTTGTACTTGAATGGGAACGACCTAAGTCAGTTACAGAAATCAGAAATTTCTTAGGATTAGCAGGGTATTATAGAAGATTCATTAAGGATTTTTCTAAAATAGCCTTACCTTTGATGACATTGACTAGGAAAGGTCAAGCCTTTGTATGGAATACACAGTGTGAGGAAAGTTTTCAAACTCTCAAGAATAGATTGACTACAGCACCTGTGTTAGTCTTACTAGATTTAGAAAAACCTTTTGTAGTGTATTGTGATGCATCTAAAATGGGTTTATGAGGAGTTTTAATGCAGGATGGAAAGGTGGTGGCCTATGCATCTAGGCAATTGAAAACCCCCCATGAGAGAAATTACCCTACTCATGATTTAGAATTAGTAGTTATGGTGTTTATGTTGAAAATTTGGAGACATTATCTGTATGGATATTATTTTAAGGTTTTTAGTGATCATAAGAGTTTGAAATATTTGTTTAGTCAAAAGGAATTAAATATGAGACAACGGAGATGGATAGAATTTTTAAAAGACTATGACTTTGAACTTAATTATCATCCTGGAAAAGCCAATGTGGTGGCAGATGCTTTAAGTAGGAAATCTTTGATGATGTCTACACTAATGATTAGGGAAATGGATCTGTTAAAACAATTTAGGGATCTTAGATTAATGTGCGAGACTACGCCTGTAAGCATAAAGTTAGGAGCTTTGCAAGTTTCTAATGAGTTTTTGAAGGAAATAGAAAGTAAACAAAGATCTGATCCTTTCTTAAGAACCATACTAGAAAATATATCCAATGGAAGGAATAGTGAATTTAAAATAGGACCAGATGGTATATTGAGATTACAAAGGAGAATTTGTGTGCCTAATGAAACTGAACTTACGAGAATAATTTTAGAAGAAGGACATAAAAGTAAGTTGAGTATTCATCCAGCAAGATTTAAAAATTTTATTCTGGTGGCCAAAGATGAAAAAGGAAATAAGTGAATATGTATATTCTTGTTTAGTTTGTCAGAAATCCAATATAGAACATTAGAAACCTTCTGGCATGTTACAGTCTCTAGAGATACCTCAATGGAAATGGGATAGCATATCCATGGACTTTGTTATCGCTTTACCTAAGAGTTCTAAAGGTTTTGATTCCATATGGGTTATAGTAGATCGGTTAACTAAATCTGCTCATTTCATTCCCATTAACATTAGGTATTCTTTAGAAAAGTTAACAAGTTTGTACATAAGTGAGATTGTGAAATTGCATGGAGTTCCTTCTAGTATTGTATCTGATAGAGATCCTAGATTTTGGGAAAGTTTACATAGGACTCTGGGAACCAAGTTGAAACTAAGTTCAGCTTACCATCCACAAACTAATGGACAAACTGAACGAACCATTCAGCCTTTAGAAGACTTGTTGAGAGCTTGTGTTTTAGAACATAAAGGAAACTGGGGAGATTTTTTGCCTTTGATAGAGTTTACCTACAACAATAGTTTTCATTCCTATATTGGTATGGCACCATATGAGGCTTTCTATGGTTGAAAGTGCAAAACTCCTCTGTGTTGGATGGAATCAGGAGAAAACTTAATTATAGGTCCAGAAATTATACAACAAACTACAGACAAGGTTAAGTTAATTCAGAAAAAGATGAAAGCCGCTCAAAGCAGGCAAAAGAGCTATCACAATCAGAGGAGAAAAGATTTAGAATTTGTTGTGGGAGGTTATGTATTCTTGAGAGTAAATCCTTGGACTGGAGTTGGGAGAGATCTGAAATCCCGAAAACTCACACCACGTTTTATTGGACCTTTCCAAATTATTAAAAGAGTCAGACCTGTAGCTTACCAAATTGTCTTACCCCAAAAACTTTCAAATCTTCATGATGATTTTCACATATCTCAATTACGTAAGTATATTCATGAACCTTCACATGTGATTGAGTTAGATGATGTACCAATAAAGGATAATTTAACTTATGAAACATTACCGGTGAGAATTGAGGATAGAATGATCAAAGCTCTAAGAGGAAAAGAAATTCCTTTAGTAAAGGTGATCTGGGGAAACAGTGCAAATGGTGATGCTACTTGGGAACTGGAAAGTGATATGCGGAAGAGCTATCCGACCCTTTTTGAATCAGGTAAATTTCGAGGATGAAATTTTTTGTAGAGGGGGAGAATTGTAACACTCTGATATTTCAATAACTGTAAAATATGTTGTATGAATTATTCTTGTATAATTATTGATATAAATGTTAGGCTTGATTGATCAATATTTAAATTATTTGTTTGAAATATTAATTAGAGGTATTACAAAAATAGTTTAAGAGAAATGACCATATTACCCTTACTTTAAAACAAAAATTACAAAAATGTCCTTAAGGTGAAAATTACACAAATACCCTTGGATACTTTTGAAATTACCATAATACCCTTGATACTAAAATTGTCTGAGACACCTTAGAAATTTTGTGAAAACCTGATGAAATTACAGAATACTCTTAGATGACAGATTATCAAAATACTTTGTGACAGAAAACCCTAGAATAGAGTTTCTATGAATTTTATAAGGTAATAATTTTGAAACTTTATTCAGAAAAATTCAAGCATCAGAAAAATATGAAAAAATTATAAACAAGATCTATGGAATTTTCACTTAATTATAGGATGTATAGACTTATTTAATAAAATAGTTTAGTAATTTTGATGGTCAGAAGTAGTATAGAACAATCAGAATTAAGATAAGAGCAGTATTATATGGTCTATGTAGCACTCTGTATAAATTGCTTATGGGTAATTTATTCTATAATTGAAGTCAGTCTTTGGAAAACTCTAGAATTATATTATTCAATATTATCTTTAGATAGAAGAGTTTAAATTGAACTTTACTTCTTACTAGAAAATGCCATGTATGAGGTAAAAATGAAATAAGATTATCTTTCTTCATTTAAAAGATAACATGATATATAAGAATGAAAGGAAGATAAAAATCTTCCCTCGGCTAAGAACTTGTCCACGTGAAAAGCAAGAAGAATGGAGAAGTTTCATGAGCTTGGACAAGTGTAAGGACACTTGTAAAGTGGTGGACACTTGTAATGGACACTTGTAAAAGAAATCATTAAGGCTTAAAAGATTTTTCTATAAAGTAAAAGAATAATGATTAACTTAGTTAGAATCTAATGGAATAAGAGGAAACTAAGTTAAAAGGGAACTAAATGAAGGTAATTAGTTAGGAAGGGTAAAAATGTCCTTGAATATTATATCAATTTCCAACCACTATATAAAGGAAAGGGGGGCCCTAAGTGGAGGTCATTTTCAAGACCACCCTTCTACAAAAAAACCACACGTGAACTTCCTCTCTCACATCCCTTTCATTTCACTGTCATCCTCTCCTTTTCAAAGCCTAAATTAAGTAGGAAAAGACCCAACCATCTTGAAGAAATCACATGTAAAGTTAGCCACTTTAGGAAGAGAAAGACAAACTTTAAAAGAAGTTACAAGGTATGTATAGGGAAGCTTTATGATAAAGATAATTTAAGTGTTGTTTGTATTTGAATAAGTGCATGAAGTTTTGTGTAGTATGAATTATATCTGAGAAATTGTTGGACTCAAGTTATAGTTATATGATTAAGTGCTTGAATGAAGTTTCATGTGTTGTTGAGTGTTTCTATACATGGGTGATATGTTTTGTACTTGATTTATGTTGAATTTCTGAGTAAAGTATATGAGACAGTGATTGAAGACTGATGTTGAAAATAAATATGAGTTGATAAAATGAAAAGATTTATGCATTATGTGAATCAGTTTCATGTATCTCATGTGCATAAGAGTTGCCTCAGAGAGGAGGTGTGTATAACATTTACCTCAAAGAGGAGGTGTGTCAGATAACTGCAGGAACTGGGTCCGTGCATTCAAACAAAAGGTGTCTGAGCTGGGGGGTGACTCTTGCAGTGGGGAATCACACCACCCATGATGATCACATGAAGTGTGGGTGAGAACCTGTGCAACACTGAGAGACCCTGACTGGTCGGATAAGTTCTGTGCCACAGGGATGGGGCTATCTTGACAATTGGTACCAAATATTGAAAGAGTTTAAGAGAATCATGCATCATGATAAGAGTCTAACAGAATCATGCATCTTTGAGGATGTTGTTATAAATATCTGCATATTGAATATATTCTGTTACTTAAATTATGTTTATCATAAACTTACCCTGTATTTTGTGTCTGTGGTTGACACCTGCCATGACCTCAATTTTATTCGGGCGAGCAGATGAACAGTAAGGAAAGATTTGGTAAGCTGCTTTTTGATGAAGGACTTTGTTGAGGATGTTTGGTTGAAGATGTTTTGTTGTAATAAATATTTTAGTTATTTGTTCTATGTAATAGAATCTATATCAGTTTATATTTTATTTTACAGTATATCCTAGTTATAAATGTTAACAAGACATGGAAATCTTTTTAATATCAGTTAATAGTAATTTTGGTTCAATATTTTTAAGCGAATTGGCAAAGGATTTTCTTTAAAAATCAATTAATAATAAGATGGTAAGTTTGAGGCGTTTCAAATGAGGCCATGATCCACAAACAGAATGATAAGTCATAAGAGGATTCGTCACAAAGGAAAGCTTCCTTGATAAGAATCAATTTGGTTTCAATTAAGAACTAACAAGAGGCTAAGCTCTCAATTCAAGCCAAAGCTTAATTTCTATTAATCAAAGTTAACCAAAAATAGAAAAGTCTAAGTATTTATATGGCTAGGCCTCTAATTAAACACCTAAAAATGTAAGTTTAGGCCTATTTGCAAAAATATCAAAGCCTAATACAAAAATAACAGAAATATATGGAAGCACTACGATTACAGAAACGTTGTAATTGAGTAAAATAGACAGGACTTGCTTTGTGTGATCAATTACAAAAATGTTGTAATCGATTAAAACAGACAGAACTTGCTTGTGTGATTGATTACAGAAACGTTGTAATCAACACTTGCTTATTACAACAGACAAGACTTTTGATGTGGTCTTGAAAGACTTGGATTCTAGCTCTTGTCATGAGTCCTTCAAAACTCACCAAAGGAAATGCTTCAAGCTCTCATTCTAGACCTTTGGCTTGGAATGGACCTCCATCATCATGATCCTTAGATAGTCCTCTATCATCTATCACTGACCTACCCTCTGTCATTTTTTTCTTCAACCCAAACACCGTGTCCAATCCATCTGCACCCAAAAGAACCAAAACCAACAAAAGAAAGGCTGGAGAATCCTCAAATGCTGCTTTGAATAGGCTTAATACCTAGTTCACAAATGATGTTGAAAGGCAAACCTACATGCAGTTTAATGCCATTAAACTGGTCTTACCCCCAAAATATCCTAACCTAAACTAGTTTGTTAATGAAGGATTCCAATTGCCTGCTATGCTAGAAGCTCAAGGACTGAAGAAGTTTCTTTAGTTGAAGGGTATTGTAAGGACTGTTATTTTCGACGCTTAACCCCGCGCTATCGCGCGGGGATTGTAACACCCCAATATTTTTATATACGTGTTAAATGTGTAATTTAGGAAATGTTTTAGATCAATTAGTAATATGTGATTAAAGGATTTTTTTTACCTAGAATAGAGATTAGAAAAATTTCAATACAATACTCCTAGGTAATAAATTACTAATAGGTGACAAGAAAATCTAGAATAGAATTTCTAGGAACTTTACT
>PYAF01001072.1:169418-182684 GCA_007407185.1 Glycine tomentella | reverse complement strand
CTTCTTTTCTCTAAGTGTCTGTAACACTATTCTAAGATGTTGTTCATGCTCTTTTTCTGATTTTGAATAAACAAGTATATCATCTATAAAGACTACTACAAACTTATCTAGATAAGATCTAAATATTCTATTCATGTAATCCATAAATACCGCTGGAGCATTAGTTAATCCAAAAGACATCACTAAATACTCATAATGTCCATATCTAGTCCTAAATGCAGTTTTAGGAATATCTTCATTCTTAACTCTAATCTGATGATATCCTGACCTAAGATCAATCTTAGAAAATACTGTTGCTCCTTTTAATTGGTCCATAAGATCATCTATCCTAGGCAATGGATATTTATTCTTGATGGTTATCTTATTAAGCTGTCTATAATCTTTACAAAGCCTCATTCCCCCATCTTTCTTTTTCACTAACAAAACTGGAGTTCCCCAGGGTGAAACACTAGGTCTAATAAATTTCTTCTCCAACAACTCCTCTAATTGCTTTTTCAATTCTTCTAGTTCTAAAGGGGACATCCTATAAGGTGCCATGGATATTGGTCCAGATCCAGGAATTAGGTCAATAGAGAATTCTATTTCCCTTTCTGGAGGTATCCCTAGTATTTCATTTGGAAATACATCTGGATATTCTCTTACCACGGGTATATTAGAGAGTTCATCAGTTGACTCAGTTACATTAGCTGATAAAAGAACATACCCTTGAATTTCATTCTTACTGGAATAGGAAGCAATGGAGTTCAAATACAGACATTGGGTTTAACTGTTTTCTGAAACTTCTAAAGGTAAAACAATGGTTTTATTTAAACAGTCCAACAACACATGATTAGCTGCAAGCCAATCCATACCCAAAATTACACTAAATCTAGTTAAAGGAAGACAAATCAAATTTGCAGAATAAGATTTATGATCAATTTAAAAAGTACAATTAAGACAGATTTGACAAGTAGTAACAGGTTTACCAGTAGAAGTAAAAACTTGAAGATCATATGGTAATTGAGATAAAGGTAATCCTAATTGTATAGCAGAATCATAAGAGATGAAAGAGTGGGTAGCACCTGAATCATATAATACAGTTAACATAGTATCTTTAATTTTGCACGTACCCTCGATAAGATTTTCGGATTGAGATGCCTTTGCTGCATTCATGGTAAAGACTCTTCCAGTATGTTGAGGACGTGTAGTGTCTTGGGAACTTTCAGCTCTGCAGTTATTAGCATAGTGTCCCATCTTTCCACATTTAAAACATTGAACACTATTGCGATTGTGACAATCCCTTGCCAAGTGTCCTATCTTTCCGCATCGCACACAAGTGGGCTGCACTATGGGGCATGGTCGATCTCCATGGAACTTGTGACATTTGTTGCATTCCCTGCCTGAATTCTACCCTGTCTGAAATTTTCTTTGCTTGAAATTATTTTTAAATTTAGAAGGCCGAGATCCTAATTTCTTCACGAAATTCTCTCTTTTCTCTGCAAACCTCCTTTTATATTCTTCTATTAGTCTACACTTGTTTATCAGAACACCAAACTCCCTAATTCCTAATGGTCCTACTTTTTCTAATATATCTTCTCGCAATCCCCCTTCAAACTTCATACACTTCCAGTGCTCATCAGGGTTATATTGATATGTGGAGGAAAATTTTATTAATTCTTCAAATTTAGCTATATATTCTGACGCACTACTATTTCCTTGTTCAAGCTTAAGAAATTCAAGTTCCTTAGCATTTCTTACTGAGATAGGAAAATATTTACCATAGAAGGCTATCTTAAACACTTCCCATGTAATTTCTACTCTATTACCTACCAGAATTTGCTTGTGACTGTTCCACCAATACTCAACATCAGATTGTAACATATAAGTGGCATAGGTTACTTTCTGTTGGTCAGAACAATTTAGTACAACAAATACCTTTTCTATTTCCTTAATCCATTCTTCAGCCATGTCTGGATTAAGAGTCCCCCTAAAGACTGGTGGATTAGACTTTCTAAACTCAACAAACTTATGATATTCTACATCAGTTTCCTGCCTTCTATTATCTTGATTAGAAGTATTATTGCTATCTTGATTATTATTATTATTATTATTATTATTATTATTATTATTATTATTATTATTATTATTATTCATTTGTATCATCATTTGAGTAGCTGCCACAGCTTGTTGACTTGCTGCAGTTGCTTGTTGGTTTACGGTAGTCGCTTGCTCTCGCATGGCCGCTAGCATCTCATGAAGAATATTTATTTCTTCACTGTTGCCACTGGCTTGGGTTGCTGTCCTTCCTCTAGTTCTTCTAGCAGCCATGAATTCCTATTAACTTTCACAAAAATACTAAGTTGATCAAGCTCAATATAAAGCTAAAGTGCGTCAGAATTCCAACAAACACAACCAATCACAAATAGTCACATAGAAAAGCACACAAGAATCACACAGAAAAGCATAATTAGTCCATTCCCCTCAGGACCTAACAGGATTAACTGCTCTGATACCAAAACTGTAACGACCTAAATATTTACTTATTTTTATTTTTACTTAAGGATAAATTTCTAAGAGACGTATAATAGTAACGTTTTTAAAATGTAAAATCTGCAAAAATTTTGTTACTTATATACATAGACAATGTCTCTGATACAAAAGTTTATTAAATACAAGTACACTACTTTCTCAAATATCCATGATTCCAATACACACTCAACAAACTAATCATCCAATGCATTTCACAACTCAAACAATTATGCAAAGAATGATGCATGCACCTGACTCATCTATCAGCATGCAATGTGGTACTATCACCGGAAATAGCCTCTCACAGGAAAAATGATTCACTGCCTATCAGGGCCACCCTTTCGTGCACTGGCCATTCCCCCACCCGGTGATCAGCCAGCGTTGCAAGGGAATTCCAAACCTGATGACCCCTTAGTACCTGCGTTCTCAGCCCACTGAAACCCACAGGTATGCGAGTGCCTTCATGCTATTTCCACACATACAGATGAAGTATGAAACATGGGCATCATAAATGCATGACTCGACTAGGAACAAATCCTTCCTCGCAAGGGTAACCCGCCATGCACCCCCATGTACACACATAACAAACCAATGTGGGCTCACCGATGCGCTGACCGTGACTAGGAACAAATCCATCCTCGCAAGGGTAACCAACCGGTCATTGCATCCCACGTGTACATCCACAACCTACAACCATGGGCACCATCAATGTATGACCTAGCTAGGAACAAATCCTTCCTTGCAAGGGTAACCCGTCATACACCCTCCATGGGTATCCATGTATATCCACACACAATGACATTGTTCACATCAACATTATCTTTCATTAATGTCATTATCAACCTCAACATCATATCATCTTAATATCATCATCATACATATCAATATCATCTCATTTGAACATCATCAACTACATCAACATTATCTCATTTAAACATCAACATCCATTTCATCATCACCTCATTTAAACATCATAAACCACATCATCATTATATCATTTAAACATCATCAAACACATCATCAATGTCTCATTCAATCATCACCAACACATCAATAATCATTTCATCATTATCAATGACATCAATATCACTTCATTCATTCATAATCCATATTACCACGAGACTGGTATTTTAGGAAAATTCTAAATTAAAGAGGAGGACTGCAATATAGAAAATCCACTTTTCTGCCCATTTAAAAATTTAATAAAGAATTAAATAGGAAAACATATTATAAAATTTTGGGCAGAGTCTCCTCTGTAATTAAGACTTTTCCCAAAAATCCAATCATCATAATAATAATAATATCATTTAGAGTTTTAGCCATCAACAAGCCAATTCATCGCATCCCATTAGTTAAAAACAGTTTTTCTTGAAAACGAGCACACAAAAACAATCACATATCAATCATAAATACATTGCATCCCATTAGTTAAAAACGTAGTTTTTCTTGAAAACCAGCACACAGCAGGGACAGGCAGTTATCTTCATAGTTGGACTCCATGGCCCCCAACTATGGTATCTAAACTATCGCCAAAATAATAAACTCCCCTTACCTAACCAGGAGTTCTCCCTATTACAGCTTAGTGGAGTTGTTTCACAATCCCTCAAAGCGCGTGTTTTGGTCCAAATGAAGAGCTCTATATACCAAATCGAATACAATTTAATATAGATTTTCAAGGTAAGATCAATGTTAACATTTGGGGTCAAATACCCACTCAAATTTTTTTTAAAAAAAGGCTAAAAGGGTATTTTGCGAGTTTACATCAAAAGACATCATTTTGAAATTCCGATCACGCCAATGTGACCAGGGTTCAACAAGGATCACAGAAATGATATCAGTTTCATAAAAAGGAGACTTTTATAACATCTCATTTTCAAAGGATTTTTCAAAGGAAGTGTAAAACTCTCAACAATGGTACCTAAAACACAAGAGACACTAATAGAAGCTTAAATTAGTTAAGAGAAGACAAAAGAAACTAAGATTACCTCAAGGAAACCAAGAAAGGAGGATTAGGAGCTCTGTTCTCTACCGAAACTTCGAGAAAATTTTCGAAGATTCGGCTCCGATTAAAAGGTTCTTCACCGTTCTGGGATCTCATGGCAAGCAACAGCGGTCTGTGGTGGTCTCAGGTGGCTGTGGGTGGTGGAGGATGATGGAGGGAGGTTGGGGAAGCTTTGGGAGGATTAAAATTCTCCATTTTCATGACTTGGAAGCTTAAAAACGTATTCAGCACCGCCTCCACTCGCCCAGGCGACCAAAAATGCCTGCACAAACTTGCTTGGGCGAGCTGACCCAATTCTAGAATTTTCCGCTTCAGTGAAAAATTCATTGCTTACGTTCTAAATGTTATTTTGATAATCCCAACGGTCAAAAGTTAGATATATGGGTTAGGAAGCTATCCTACAAATTTGAAAGAGATCCAACGGTTAACCAATCCAGAATGATGATTTTACTAAAATAGGTTTTCGGGTCAAACTCAGAATCACACAATTCAACGCAGCTCAAACAAACTTCGCATAACTTGACATCTACACCAAGCAATGGCACATGTATAAGTTACATAACATTTCAACTAATCCTAATTAATAAAGAATTCAAATAACACAAGGAATACATCACACATATAGTTTAAGTTATCGAAATTTCAGGGTGTTACAATGTATGTCTCGCCTCATTAGACATTGATTTCCCCCAATCTACCTTGCAATGAAACTCACTCTTCAAGATCTCCTCAAGAACTCAAGCTCTCACTCAAGATGTGAAGCAAAAATGGTGTGAAGTAGCTCCAAAGAATTCAGCAGTGGAAGATGGATTGAGACGAGGAATGAAGATGGATGACACCATGGAAAAGCTCTCCAATAAGTCTAGGAAGAATCATCACAATAGCATTGAGAAGCCATTGATAAGATCCAAGAAGTTCTTGCACAAGAACAAGAGATAAACTCTCACAAGAAATTTCAACTTTCTATTGTAAAATATAGAAACACTTCATACTTAACCAAGAGGGGGGGTGAATTGGTTAGGCTTGGTAAATTAAAATTTCTTAGACAAAATCAGAGTTTCCCTTAGGATCTTTATCACTTTTGAAACCAAGAAACTTTATTCAATCAAATGTTCAGTCCAAGTTATCCAATAGCTCAAAATTGAATTAATAAACACAGCAAGACAATCAAGTTGAATAGAATATAATCAAGAGAGAAATCAAGATCAAAGCACACAAAATTTATACTGGTTCACTTCAAACACTATGAAGCTACATCCAGTTTTCTTCCACTCAACACTAGAATGGAGTTCCACTATTGCAATTTTTTGTTCTTATAAGTAATTACAAAGTCTCTCTTTATCCACCCTAAATAAAGTTCAGAAATCTAAAACACTATTAGATTCTTAAAGACAACCCCACTGAGAACACTACTCAGCACAACCCCTAGAGAAACCTATCTCTAGTTTACCAGCAAGAAACCCAATTACAATAGCCAATAATACAAATTCAGAAAAGAATTACAACCATTTAGTTTAAGGAAAGAAAACACCTGATGATCCAATGAATGATATGCACAAGAATGAATATACCAGGTTGAATGATGAAAACAAACTCAGAACATCTCTTTCCTTAACCTTTGAAAAGAATCTTCTTGCTTTAAGAATCACTTAAAGACCCATAAGTGTTTTAGTGAAGACAAACACTCATAGAACTCAGAAAATCACTAAGAATGTGTTTAGAAAGCTTATGTAGGCTCAGAATATGAATTGATCAAGTTACCAAATGAGCTGAGCAAGGGTTCTATTTATAACAAACTTTTGTAACTGTCAGTAATCGATTAAACGCGCCCATAATTGATTATTTCACTTATGTAATCGATTAAATCAAGCATGTAATCGATTAAAGTGTTCTATAGAAATCTGGATTGAAGCAACAAACAAAATAATCGATTATTTTGATATGTAATCGATTAAGACAGGAAGCTTCATAAACTTGAAATACATTGTGTAATTGATTACGGGTTCTGGTAATCGATTAAGACAGGAAGCTTCACAAATTTGAAATACACTATGTAATCGATTACGGATTCTGGTAATCGATTAATGAAGCAAAACATGTTAAGCATATGCATATGATATAATCGATTACTGTCTTTGGTAATCAATTAAGACAGGGAGGTGATTTTTTTCTGTTTAGCCTATGTAATCGATTACAGCTCATTGGTAATCGATTAAAATGTTCATCAAGGCAGTTTATATGTGAACCAAGGTAAAATAATCGATTAAACCGATACGTAATCGATTACATTGTTCTTGAAAAGTTTTCCAGAATAACCAAGAACAAAATAATTGATTATCACGTTAAAGTAATCGATTAAATCAATAGGAAACTTATTTTTCCAAAAACCTTTAATTATAAAACTTAAACAATTTATCAAAGCCTTGTGAATTCTATTACTCAAACTAATTGACTTAATGAATGATATGAATGCAATGCACTTGAATCACCATAAATGCTTCTCCCTTTTACATTTAATCACAAATTAATCTTCAAGACTTCAAGGCATGTTGAAAGTTCAAAACTAAGCTTGATTCTTTGTCCATTCTTCAATTGACTCCTTTGAAACCAACATCTATTAATTTTTCCAGAAGCCTCTACAATATGTTTGGGCTAGCCTTATATAGCCAAAAAATTTAAGCTAAATGCAAGTGAAATGGCAAATGAAATGAAGCTTGAGATGCAAGCTAAGGAAGCTTGAGATGCAAGCTAAGGAAGCTTGAGGTGCAAGCTAAGGAAGCTTGTAGTGCAAGCTAAGGAAGCTTGTAGTGCAAGCTAAGGAAGCTTGAGGTGCAAGCTTCTCATATGATGACTCATGGCTGATCAACCACGTGCCAATGTTCATTTTACCACTAAAGGCATTTTATTGTCACTAAAGGCCTATTTATTGCCACTAAAAGGTGTTGGAATTAAATTCAACTTGAGAGTACAAAATCCAGCCCTTGTTCTTTTTGAGTTAGGTGCTTCTAAAAGGTGTAAGTTAGCTTTAATGTTCTCTTGAAGGGCTTATTGTCACTACTATTGCCACTAAAAGGTGCTGGAATTAAATTCAACTTGAGAGTACAAAATCCAGCCCTTGTTCTTTTTGAGTTGGGTGCTTCTAAAAGGTGTAAGTTAGCTTTGATGGTCTCTTGAAGGGCTTGAGTTCTAGCTCTTGTCATGGGTCCTCTAAAGCTAACCAAAGGAAGTTCTTCAAGTTCTCCTTCTTGGCCTTGAGCTTGCAATGAACCTCCATCATGTAGTAACTGAACTATCGTCCAAGTCGTCTCCCAAAGGAATAAAGGAGGGATTTCATGTAATTATTTAACTAAGAACTAGGTTTTTGTATTTTTGTTTTGTGATTGTCACAAAATAAATAACATAAAATAACAATAAAATAATTAAGATAAAAATACTAGACTTGGATGGTGACGTTGATCTTGATGAATGAATGTCTAGGTTTGAACTTGGAATTTGATCGATCCACTTTAACTGCACCGGTATGATGTATGTCTAGCCTCCTATTTATAGAATTGTAGCTAGTTTTAATTAAGGATATAATCACAAGAGATTACAAACAAATACTATCTCTAATTAATTCAAGTAATTATGTTCTTCTTTAGCTGATTTATCCTTGAAAAATATCTTGCTCTCGGTTTTCTTAGCTTTTATATTCAATTTTCACAATTTCTCCTTCTAGAACTTTATTTTGATTTTGGGCCTCTGAAGCTATGGCCAGAATGACATGTTTTTGCTGAAAAATTATCAAAAATTCATTGAAAATAACTAAAACATAAAATTCTACCTAAGACAAAGTAAAAAACTGAATTTAAAGCTAATTTGATTCAAAACAAGGCCTAAAGTTAACTAAAATGCCAAACAAGCATCACAAAATGCATATGAAAATCCGGCAAATTTGACGTTTATCATGTTCCTTAGGCCTTAAGAAGCCACAGTAACATCACTGCTCTTCCTAGTCCTCTTTAGCAAAACCTATGTTTGACAACACACAATCACCTATTGTGTTCCTAGAACTTTAGAAGTAATCACCTGACTAATCTTATAATCTTTCTTTAGTAGCACTCTTTTGTGGCTATTGGAGATTGAATTCAAATGTTGCATGAGTTGTCCATGTCCATGCAGGTAGTCATTCTGCCTAATTCAATTTCCTCCATACAACTCCATTGAGTTGTCTTATTCATTTGTACTTTTGTTCCATTGTCACCAGCTTTCACCTTATAACCGTTGAAGGATCCATTGAGAAAGATTTGTTTGTGCTTAGCTATGATCTTAGTGGCTTCCACTTGAATTCAATTTTTGAATCGGAAGTTTTTTAGAGATTGTTTCTACAGCAAGTCTTCTAGAGAAGAATTGATTACTGCTTTTTACAATCTCTTTGTTATTGTTGGTTCTTTTCGACTAGGACATTTGTCTCCTTTAAGTTCCTACAATTTGAACTATGTCAAGGATCACAAAAAAACAACAACACCATGATTAATGTTGTTTAAGCAATTATGCATCTTGATTGTTGCGTGCTTCTGGAGTGCGAGACATGTTTGTCTTCATGTCCCAATTGCAATGTAATTTTTAATGATCCTCAAGCCATGTGTAGCTTTTGCTATCTACCCTTTGACTCAAGTTGTCCCCAACATCATGCCTTTGATCAAATACACCTTGTGATATCTGCATACCCAAAAAATATGATTGCTTTTCCAGCTTCTGAATAGCTTGCCTTCTGAAAGTCTTGCTCTCGATTGTAAAATCTATGACATGGAGAATCTTCCACTTTAGGCTTATGCTTCATGTTTGTGCTATGCTTCTGAATATGTCTTGTCTTAATAAGAACACTTAAAACAACCATTAGTAGCTAAGTTTAGTAGTTTTGGTTTTGCTTCATAGTGGTTTTTCATCATTAAAACATATAGTTCCTAGAGTGAATTTGTCTCAACACAACCTTCATTAGCAAAATCATATAAACTTGATATTCGAACGAACATAAGATCTCTACTACACATTAAAAAGAAGAAGAAAAAAATAATTCCCAACAATTACACATTCCTTATCCTTACATTGCAAACTTCCAATGCTATCACAAAAGAAAATGTGTCGCTAGATTGGTCAAATCATAGTTTATGCATCACGATGATGTTGAGGTGATTATAGATTATCGAACTCGTCATCATCTTCTTTAGAAGGGAAATCAAGTAGAGGTAGTGAGGGTGATGAGGTTGAGATCAAACGATATCAAATTGACGACGCTACTTTGATGTTCTAGCTTGCACATTTGTTTACGAGGGTTTCAATTTCCCCAATATGTTGAATACAATTCTGCACATACATCCATATCTCAATTCTATAAGACTAAATTACAAAATTCATAACTAAAATATTAACAAGTATTCAATCTTTAATCCCCTCCTTTAAAATTTTTATGAATCTTTAACCAAGGAGGTCTAGCTCAGTTGGTTGAGCAGGGTTTCTAAGTGTTGTAAATTGCTTGATACCATGTTCAATTCCCATAGATAAAAGAGCATTCTAATCTAAAATTTATAATTAAAATAAGCTCGGTTAAAATATATTTTTGTCCCTATAAATATCAAAATGTTTCGAATCTGTCCCTACAAAATTTTGAGTATTTTTTTCCTCGAAAAATTGAAATCTATTACTTTTTGGCCTGAACGTAGGTTCAGGTATCCAAACATACATGTCACTATTTCATGAAAACAGTATGAACCTCACACAATAACCAAGAGGGGGTGAATTGGTTTAAACTTGGTCTTTTTAAAATCTTTAAAGAATCAGAGTAATCAAGATCGTATCACAAATAAACCAAGAATGCTCCAACTAATTAAACCACTCAGCTCAAGAATGTAATCACAAAACTTTCACTTGTTGAATAAGAAAGATAGCACCAAAGAATCACAGATTATGACAACAAGAAAATATTAGAAATAAGTAGTCAACACAATGGTTTATACTGGTTCATTTCTCATCCTTGAGAAGTTACATCCAGTTCTTCCAACCACAAAGGTTAGAGCTCCACTAGTAACAAATAGTTCTTACAAGCTTTTTACACAACCACTCTTAATCAAACCTAGATTAAGAATGAGACTTCTGACACCTTAGAATCTTTATGATCCAAAACATTGAGATCACCCACCTCTACTCTTATCCCCTAGGAACACCTATCCTAGTAAATGTAACATTCTCAAAATTATATTATGAGTTATATTTATGATTTAATTATGGAAGTAGGATAAGAGTTGGATACAAGAAGAATAGGATAAATTTTATTTGAACATAAGCTGTCCAAAACTTCCATTTCTACCATCCGAATTATGAAATTTATTTCTATCTCAATTCTTATCCAAATTTAGTGTATGATAAATGGAGTTAAAGATCTAGATGTCTACTACAACATATAAAAATTTCAGATAAATTTAGTTTGTGTACTGCTTGCAGTAATTAAAACATTAAGAGATGTCAGTGTGGAATTTCTCAGCTTGCTGACAGTTTTGAAGTCTAGATTAAAAATGTTATAGCCAGAGTTTTATAACTCCAAATAATGCATATGATACCTTTTTAGAAATCTTAGGAAGTCTAGTTTAACATACTAGAAGATGAGAATTTTTAGACTAGTAGATTGGTATAGAATAAACAATGAGTGAACCCCATCTGGTTAAGTGTTTCTAGCCTTTTGGACCTTTTAGATTGGGCACAACTTGTAACTCTTGAAATTTTGGCCCCAGGAATCAAATATTCTGCTCAAATTTGGACTATTCAGAAGTGGATTCATGTGCAATAGACATAGAATAGGCATAGCTAAGTGAACTAATAGGAAGAAAGGTTTGGTAAACCAAAGTCAATGGTAAGTCAATGAAGATAAGCTTTTTGAACCAACCTTTCTAGGTGGCCTTCAAGGTGGAAAGCAAGCATTAAATGAGGGAATCTTGTAAATAAAAATCTAGTTTCAGCCAAATATTTTAGAATCAATCACAATTAGTCATTTGTACAAAGCTTTCCACATAACCACATGGTCATAATGAAAGGAATATTTCCTTAAAACATAAAGAAAATTGGTGCAGCAATGATACTTGCCTATTGTTGTGTATTTAGCCATTTGTGTAGTTGTAGAAAATTGAGCAAAGGATGTGAACATCCTCGGCCAAGTTCCAAGTAGCATATCCAGCTGCCCAAGTTAATACATTAGAGAATCTTGACCAAGAAAAAGATAAGGTTGAGAATAATATCTTCTAAAGTAATAATTACTTAGTTAAGTTATAACTAAACTAACGACTAACTAAAGCTGAAACCTAACTAAATTTTGCTAGCTTCACACCTCCACGCTATTTGCTTCCTTGCACCAAGCTTTTTCACTTCTTACTTTCTTTTGCTTGCTCATAACCGTGACTTGTCTCTACTACCCTACACATCAAATTTTCTTTTTCAAGACTTCAATTCATAGAGGATTTTCCCAAGGAAGACAACCTTTACTCCATTCCTCTTCAAGAATCAAAACTCACTTGAGGTAGGCTAGGCGTTAATCTTTAGTTAAACATTTGTTTGGATTGACCTATATGCTTAATTGGGCAGATTTATGGTTATTATTTAGGTTGGAAATTCATGTTATTTGAAGGTTATTTTATGATGCGAAAATGTTGATTTTAACCATAGGATAGGTGATGATTTATATGTTGAAATATTATTGATATTTAGAATCACATTTGATGATTTTTGGAAGTGATTTGATGACCTTTGGGCTATTTATTCATATTTTTATTATGGGACTATTTTCTATTAATTTTTAGAAGCAGAGGTTGAATGGTATGTATGTAGACAAATGGTTCAAATGCTTGAGTGATTAAATTTGAGGATTAAGTAGTAAGGTGGTAGGTGAAAGGAGATTAAGATGCATGCTAGGTTATAATATTTTCTTGCGAAAGTTTAAAGGAATTAGGAATTATTTGAAAAACATATTGTGGTTATTATTAAATTTCTAACATGATTTTTTGTAGCTTAAGGATATTCAATTGGCAAGCCTAAGCTGGTATGATCTTACTTAAATAAGGTATGTTAGTTTAACCATACTTGTGGTACGTATGAGGTTATGATAATAATATTTTTCCATAAGGTGGTATGTATTTTGTAACACCCTCATATTTCCATATACATGTGAATTTTCTGTAAGTATGCATTTCTAGATAGAATGACAAAAATATCCTTGAACATTTTGAAAATGACACAAATGTCCCTTTTAAAAAGACACAAATACCCCTGGACATTTTGCAAAATGACAAAAATACCCTTTGGCTCTGATAAAGCCATATAGCCTCAATAATGCTATAAACACCTGACAAAAATACAGTATGCTCCTAGATAAGGAATTATTAACATTGTTCATAAAGAAAAACCATGAAATAGAATTTTTAGAAATTTTGAAAAATGTTTCACAGAGGATTTAATTTAAAATAACTTAAGTTTCATAAAAGCACAGAAAAAGGAAAGATGTGATCTGTGAAATTTTCTCTTAATTATGGGTGGAATGAATTCTTTAATAAATTAGTCTAGATATTTTACTAATTAAAAACAAAATGAACCAATGAAAAATTAGATAAAAATATTGAAAGAAAGTTATGTGACATTTTAAGAATGTTGTCACACTTAAGATAGTTCCAAAAGATTTCTAGGATTTCATTTCTATAAAACCAATTAGAATTAAGCTTCTATAAATTATAGAA
>PYAF01001072.1:144291-164140 GCA_007407185.1 Glycine tomentella | reverse complement strand
AAGTGAAAAGCAACATTGTTAAGTGTAATGTTTCTTGGTCATAAGCTCATGTCTCCCTTCAGTCTTCACGTTAATCTAAGTGCGATGGTAAAAATAATCCTTTTCAAATATGCAAAATTTTCTGTTATGTGCAATTATATTTTTTCACTGATATTTTTATTTGCTTCCTTTTTATCCTTTTAAAGCTTCTACTCAAATTATCTTGTAATTCACTTGAATGCTTCTGTATTTGCATTTCATGATATTTTTACTATTTTTTCCAATGTCTATATTCTAGATAAATAATACTACTATTTGAAATAGTTAATTTGTTTTACTATATGTCTCTTTATTTTATTTGTTCATCAACTTTATTTTCTTTCTCTTGGTCTGATTTTTTCCCTTATTAATCTAACACTTAGCAGGGGAGACCGTATAGTAGTTCTGGAGAATTTTATTTTCCTCATTCGTATGTTACATAAAATTCTAACCAAACTTTGCCCCATTTTGTAGTCTACAAATTTCTGAGATATTCTGTGTTATACTTGTTTAAACCCAGCTACCCTCTCTCTCTGCCTTGTGGTCAATCACGAGTTTAAATTCTGAAAACTGCTTCTTTGCTTGTGGGGAAGACTGTGACATTGTGTACATCTGTCCTCCCCAAACCTCACTACTGGTGTGACATTGTGTTAACTTTCAGTCTTGACCATTTTACAATATATAATTTCCTCTGAATTTGAGGCCAGAGTTACCTCCAAGAAAGATATAAGAGAGGGGAGTGACAGATTATATTCAGCATGCCCTTCCAAATGGGATTACAGGCATATATAGCTATACGCATAAGCCATGTGCCTTATTCTAACAGCTCACCCTCACACAACTAATTCTAACATTCCTTGTCTAGAATCTTCTATTCCCTTATGTCAGTAATAGACATATTCTGATCCATATTTCTGCTTCACAATCCTTTCGGCCTCTCCTGTTGGGCTTCCTCATTCACGGTTTGGGCTACTCCATTCTCTGTAACCGTATAAATACCACCCCCATTGAAAGCAACCTTGTCCTCAAGGTTGTAAGTAGACTGCAACTCATCCCAATTTTCCCAAAAGGTGTCATCAGGGGATAGTCCCTGCCACTGGACCAAAGCTTCTTTGATTGGAACACCATCCTTGTTGAAGAGTAAATCTGAAACCCTTAATCTGTTTAAACAATTTTACACTTTCATTAAAACTCAGTTCAAGTTATAGGCCATTTACTAAATGTCTTGCAGAACTTGGTATGCAACATAGGTTGATCTGTCCACACCCATCATCAAGATGGAGTGGTGGAAAGGAAACACAGGCACATAGTTGAAACTTCCCTAACTATGATGTCTCAGGCTTCCATGTCTCTTGAGTTTTGGGACCATGCTGTTATCTCTGCTGTTTATCTCATCAATCGCCTTCCCTCATCCTCTATCCATCAAGAGGTACCTGTTCAAAGGTTGTTTAAAAGGCTTCCGGATTAATAAGTTCTTAAAGGATTTTGGCTGTGCTTGCTATCCCCTACTAAGGCCATACAATCAGCACAAACTTCAGCCAAGGTCTCAAGAGTGTCTCTTTCTGGGTTACTTATGCCAGAAAAATTGTCTAGTGTTCAAAGTTGACTTCGAAAAGGCATATGACTCCGTGTGCTGGGATTTTCTGTTTTATATGATGAACCGGATGGGTTTCTGCTCCAAATGGGTTAAGTGGATGGAAGGGTGTTTAAAGTCAGCCTCCATATCTATATTGGTAAATGGGAGTCCCACAGATGAGTTTTCCCCTCAGAAAGGTCTCATACAAGGGGACCCATTAGTCCCTTTCTTGTTTAATATTGTAGCTGAGGGATTAACTGGTTTGATGCGAGAATCTTTGGCGAAGAATGTATTCGAAGGATTCAAGGTAGGAAGGAACGGGGTGGTAATTAGTCTGTTACAATATGTTGGTGACACGATTTTCTTTGGGAAAACGTCAATGGCCAATGCAGAAGCTATTAAAGAGTTTGTTACAATATGTTGATGACACGATTTTCTTTGGGAAAGCGTCAATGGCCAATGCAAAAGCTATTAAAGTCATACTAAGAAGTTTTGAATTAGTGTCCGGTTTGAAGATCAACTTTGCAAAAAGTAATTTCGGGGCAATTGGTATGCCTCATAGTTGGGTACAAAATGCTGCCAATTATCTGAGTTGTAGACTGTTGTCCGTACCATTCTCGTATCTGGGTATCCTCATTGGGGCAAACCAAAGGCGTAGTGAGACTTGGGAGCCTATAGTCCAGAGATGTGAGAGAAAACTATCCAAGTGGAACCAAAGACTCCTGTCTTTCGGGGGAAGGGTAACCTTGATAAAGTCTATCCTAAATTCAATCCCTATTTTCTTTTTTTCTTTTTTCAGGGTTCCGAAGAAGGTGATTGGGAGTTAGTGACGCTGCAGCGGTGGTTTTTATTGGGGGGGGGGGAATGCTGATCAGCAGAAGATTGCCTGGGTGAACTGGGAAACCATATGTCTTTCCAAGGAGAATGATAGTTTAGGAGTGAAGGATCTAGTGAATCTAGTGAGTTTCAACAAGGCGTTTCTTGGGAAATGGAGATGGAATCTCTTCCACAATCAGGATGAATTGTGGGGCGACGGTAGTGGATTCTAGATATGGGGATTGGAGGACCTTGGATGATTCGAGAAGGAATAATAGTGATTCAATCTGGTGGCGGGACTTAAGCAGCATTTGCAAGTCTTCTGAGGAGGGGAGTTGGTTTAATAGTAGTGTAAAATGGAACATTGGTTGTGGATCAAAGGTGAAGTTTTGGGAAGATGTTTGGCTAGGTGGTGAGGAGTCGTTGTTGGAGATGTATCCACGTATGTACAACATATCTCAACAACATCATCACTTTATACATCAGTTGGGGTGTGCAGCAAAGGGGGGTTGGGAGTGGCAGCTGCAATGGAGGAGATTTTTCAGGGAATCGGAGATTGTTATGGTTGCTAAATTCATGGAGGACATTGAAGGGGTGGTAGTGCAGGCCAACCAGCAAGACAGTTGGTGTTGGGGGCCAGATTCTATTGGAAGATACACAATGGTGAGTGCTTACAAATTGATAAGTAGCTGTCCATCAAGCTTGAATAATGATGGTCTATTCAAGGAGTTATGGAAAACCAAAGTTCCCAGTAAAGTGTCATGCTTTGCTTGGAAGTTGATTCGGGATAGATTACCAACAAAGATGAATCTAAGTAGGAGGAATGTGCCTTTGAATGACGTAATCTGCCCTTTTTGTAGTAACTGTGAGGAGGATGCGTCACATCTTTTCTTTGGCTGTGACAAAATCCGGCCTCTATGGTGGGAAGCATTATCGTGGCTAAGCATTGTCGGTGTTTACCCGGAAACTCCTAGAGATCACTTTCTTCGGAACATACATGGTTATTGAGGGCATAAGATCTCAGCGCTGGCAAACATGGTGGATGTCATTGACGTGGTGCATATGGTACCATAGGAATAGGGTGGTCTTCTCAAATGAAGGTTTCAATGGTCAAAATTTGTTAGATGATGCTGTTTTTTTTTTTGCTGGTCATGGCTCAAAAATCTGGAAAAAGGATTTGATATCCCTTTCCATTCTTGGGCCAGTAATATAAGGATAGGATTTTGTAATCAGGGGAGGGTGGTTTTATAGGATATTTTTTGTGGAGGGGTACAAAGACCTATATAGTCTTATGGGCTCCTAATTCTTGCAATATTGCAGTATTAGGAAGTATTATGGCTCCATAGGATTACACATAGTAGGGCATCAATATAAATAGAAAAGTACCACTTGTACTCATCTATATTGAATATAATACATATATTTTGCTGATCAAAAAAGAAAATTGATTACAATGTGACTTTTTCTCCTGTAATCAAACCTGTTACTGGCAGAATTCTTCTCTCTCTTGCTGTCACCCACAAGTGGAGTCTTCAACAGTTATATGTAAACAATGCCTTTCTTAATGGCATCCTTGAAGAAGATATCTACATGAGCCAGCTTCCTGGATTTGAAAATTCCAACAAGCAACTTGTGTGTAAATTGAATAAGGCAATTTATGGTCTCAAACAAGCCCCTAGAGCTTGGTTTGACAAGTTAAAAGCTACTCTGCTTCAGTTTCAGTTCAGATCAAGCAATTGTGACCCTTTATTTGTTTGCACTGATTCCAAAAATACTGTTATTTATATGCTTGTGTATGTGGATGACATTATTGTTACTGGAAGTCTGGAACAACCCATCCTTCATCAAATCCCTAGTCACTAAACTCAACTCCGAGTTCTCTCTTAAAGACCAAGGGAGTCTTGAGTCGTGACTACTTCCTGGGAATTGAAGTTAGACCTCAACCCAATGGTGCTCTCATTCTGACTCAGTCCAAGTATATTAGGGATTTGCTGGGGAAAACAAAAATGGATGAGGCAAACCCAATCTCTTCTCCAATGGTTGGTGGCTGCAAGTTAACTAAATCAGGGTATGAGGCTTTCCCTGATCCCACACTCTACATGTCTGTTGTGGGAGCCTTGCAGTATGCAACAATCACTGGGCCTGAAATAAGTTTTTCTGTTAACAAAGTTTGCCAGTACATGTCAGACCCATCAGAACAGCATTGGACAGCAGTAAAGAGGATTCTCAGGTATCTGGCTACCATCAACTTTGGCTTGAAGTTTCTTCTCCCTCTACTGGATCTCTCTTTCCCTACATGCATACTATGATGCTCACTGGGCATCCGACCCAGATGACAGAAGGTCAACTTCTGGTGCTGCAATCTTCTTTGGGTCCAATCTAGTGTCTTGATGGTCCAAGAAACAGTCTGTTGTTGCCAGGTCTAGTACAGAAGCCAAATATCGCAGTTTAGCATTGGCCACAGCAGAGGTTACATGGATCAAGTCACTTCTGTCCTGTGAATCCCCGATACTCCAAAATGATAAACGTACTCGTGTCGGACACCGATATGCCCCGGTACGTATCAGGGAAGTATCAATTTTTTTTTTTAAATAAAAAATAATGGATATGGCTAGGACACGGCTTAGGTTGGGGGACACGGCTTAAGTTGTATTGGGATACGGCTTGAGCCATTTTCTGAATTTTTTTAAGTTTTTTTTTTTTTTTTTAATTTTAATATTTTAAATTGACATTTTAAAATTAAAAAAATGCTAAAAGGGTGAGATTAGGGAAAAACTCTACTTCCCTCTTAAATCTGCATATTTGCATACATTTATAATTTTTTAATATTTTTATTAAAGTATCGAAGACGTATCGTACCCTTAATTTTAAAAAATTTGCCGTATCATGTCGTGTCGTACGCATGTCATATCCTGTATCTAGGCTTCGTAATACTCCAGTCATTTTCTGTGACAACATGAGCACTGTTGCCTTTGCTCACAATCCGGTTATGCACTCTCGCACTAAACATATGGAACTAGATCTTTTCTTTGTCGGAGAAAAGGTTATGGATAAGCATCTCCAAGTCATCCATGTTCCAGCTACTGATCAAAAAGCTGACATTTTGACCAAGGCTTTAACTCCTTCCAACTTTACTACTAACAGATCCAAGCTCAGAGAGGCTGAAAAGTTTACTTCCAACCTCTCATGAGCTTGCGGGGGGTTATAGGAGTATACTTACTAGATAGAGAGTTTCTTTTCTGATGGACTGTCCAGTTTGTTCATGTTTTTTACATTTTAAAATTACTGTCATAAAGTTTCCCTTGGTTATCAACTCATTGAACCAGATATTTCCTTAATCATGTTTTGTTTCTTTCTGTGAGTAGTTCTTTTCTCCAGTATCTGCAATCTTTTTTTAATTCCTCATTTTTCACTAAATGAATTATATTGCATCCTGTTGACAGCTTATTTTGGATTGAATTCCTTTAATGCTGTGTCTAGAATATATGAAAATGTCTTATCATATCAATATCGTTGATTATCATCTACAGTTAGTTTCCCTATTTCTTAATTATCTCTTAGGATTGTATACCATATTTTCTTGTCTTATCATGATTTGTTTTCCTATTTAATTAAAAGTATGATTAGTATAAATAAGGGTTAGTGTTATAAGTTCCTGTAACGCATCCCTGTTAATTTCAATATGCTGTTTATATTTAATTCATTATTCACAATAATTCACACCAATATGGATGAATTACTGGAAGTTATCATTATGTTAAATTAAATGTTCTTTTATTTCTGTCATGCTTTTTCTCTCAAACTATCTTCTCTTATGATGATGGTGCCACTTCTATGCGCATATTTTTTTTATCTTTCCTACCTCAATCTTGCATTAGTTTTGTAGGTGAAACTTGCTATTTGCAACCATATTAATGTATACTTGACTTCATATTTGAATGCTTATCTGCAGATTGGGCCATCTCAATACAGAGGTGCAGGTTGCAGTGGCGGTAGATCATTTAGAGGCTATGGTCGTGGCCGATTCAATCACCACCGTGGTAGGGGGCGTGGTAGGGGTGGTGATGGTAGACAGTTTTCATCTCATTCTTCTGAAGCCACTATTGCTAATGTAGCAGATGCACCTTCTGCTGATGGGGCCACTTCAGAGATGCAATCATCATCTGTCTCTGGGCCTTCATCGTTACCTAATCCAGCACAAGTTCCCTCTGCACCATTGCAGGCACCACCATGTAAGTTATGGTGTGAAATTTGTAAGGCTGAGTGCAATACTGCAGAAATGATGGAGCAGCATAAGAATGGAAAGCGGCATAAGAAAAACTTGCTTGTGCATGAAGAAGTACAGAGACGCAAAGCTCTAAATGGACAACAGGGTGGAAATATTTTTACTTCTCAATTGAATTTAACAATCCAACCTGAGGAAGTTCAGGAATCAGAGAAAAAAAGATTACCAGAAGAAAATATGGGTTCTGAAGCTACAGCTGATAATCACAATGATGGAACTGAGCTTCAGAATAATGTAGAAGGGGTCTCTGAAGTTCAAACTGAAAAGCCTCAGGAGGAACCTAGAGACAACTCTGCCATACAGGATCGTGGGTTCAAGCGTAAGATGAGAGGAGGCAGAGGAGGTAAATACATGAGGAGTCATGATGGGTCAAGAAAATCAGTGGAACCTCCAAAGCCTAAGCAAGTTACATCTTGGATATGTGAGTTGTGCAATGTTAAATGTGATTCCCCGGTTGTCTACAATAGCCATTTGGCAGGAAAAAAACACTTGTCAAATTTCAAGCGTGTCCATGGCTACCAGCCTTTGAATGGAGAAGCAGGGATTCAACCACTTCACCCTCCTAATATCAGTGCTCTGTCAAATGCAAATAATTTTCAGGTCCAACAAGGTGTTAGTGTCCCTCTAGGTGTCAATGATCCACGAAACCTTCTGGCTCAGCTCCTGATGAATGTGTTATCTAATGTCCAAGTTCCAGCAACAACACTGTCAGGTCCTGTGGCCGCTCAGATACAAGTATCAGCAGTGATGGCTGGATCAAGTCATGAACCCCTATCTCAAAATTTGTCACAAATACAAGTCTCAGATTCCTTGGCACATTTTGAGAGTGAAAATCCTACTGGGGAAACAAAAGATCAGATGTCATCTGTCACATTCCAACTTGATGAGACTTCTGGTTCAAGCAATAATGGTAACATTGAAACTGCTAATGGAACGGTGGTGAAACTTTCCCAGGATAGTTCAGTTATGACACCAGCAGAAAACCCAGTTGCAGCAAATAAACAACTACCTTCATAATGTGAAGCTCCAATATCATAGACATTTAGTAAGGCCAAATATGTCATCATTTTTTTTCTCTCTTCCATGATTTCATTTTTCAATACTTTTATGTGATTAAAAGTTTAATATTTTCACACTGTTTGAACTATACCTAGCTTTACAGCACGATCTTTAAAAGTTACCAGGTTAAAGTTCATGTGTACTTATGCTTGAAACATGTTGACCTTAATGCTGTCTGAATTGCTGTTGAGGATGTTAGGGTACATGCCAGAAAGCCATCGATGTGCTACAACTACTTTTGATGTGATGAGTAGTAGCTGCTACATTGTATCTATTTATCAATGTTCCAAAGTGGCTTATTAGAGTTGTTAGATTAAATGGCAGGATTGACGCAATTTTTTGGATTGTCTTGAACGTAGAGCTATGTACTCCACTTTTAATTTTTTGTACTGCCAAAAGAAAACATTTGACAAAAATTCCTTTGCAGTGTCATAATTGTAGAGCAAGGGAAAGGATAACTCACTCTGGTACTGATTAGTTTGTGCCTCTGAATTTTAGGTATTAATCATGTAAAGTAAAATAATTTTGTTAACGGCAATATTTAAGGTTAATTTCAAGTATTCGAAAGTAATATTAAAAAATATTGTATCGAACATACAAAACGATAATGTTTTCATTTTAAAGTTAATTACTTTTAGTTGCTAAAAATTGGTCATAAGGTTGATGTTGACATTTTTCTTAATTAAAATGACATTTTTGTCTCAAGTGTTAACTTGTCGATGGATACATGATTGAAGAAAAAGTGAGCTTCGTGTGCTTTGACGGTTAACCTTGAAAATTCTAAAACACTTCTATGCAAATAACAAATGATAATTGGGGACTCACATTTGAAAGAGACTATTTAAAATTGAAGGGTAAATATAATGTGAATGTTTATGAAGAAGTCATATATATTTGATACAAAATCGACAATGTGTGATCAATATATAAAATGATTCATGAATCTGAATTCGTAAGGTTTTGTTAAAATGTGATGCGAATCGTCTTTCGAAACACTTTGTTAGAGTTTTACTATGGATCATTTAGAGTGAGTACCGTAGTTATGCATGTGGAGACATGACTTATTGAATGGTCAAGAATGGTAACTAGTATGATGTAGCACATAGAAAAGTAGACACTAAGTAGGTTTAAATTATCAATGGTACATAAAACGGTCATTACATCACTCAATCTAGGGAAGAATGATACATTTGTAGTTACATGATTTTTAAAAAAATGGACTTGGTGTGCACGAGAGTTTGGTAATTGGCTTGTTCAAGGTGACAAATATTGCACAACATGGTGGCTAAGATGCGACTCAATTTAGTAAGTTTAGTTTATTTGAGGAAAGTGTTTACCATTATATTCAAAAAAGGGTTTCACAAGTAGAGTTTATAAAGGCTCACAATTTAGGGGGAGATATAAGTGTTGATACCATTGTTAGAAATATATTAAGAGGTACAAACTTGGCTAAGTTAGGTTGAACTTTGATTATTTGCTTAAATTAGTTTTGTTATGATAACAATCGCAAGGAATCAGAAGATTAAGTTTCCAATGAGATTTCAAGTCGAGCTATTAGGCTGACATTGAGTCCAGTTTAGGAAGAGAGAGAGTTCTTGTTGGTGTGCTTATTGTGTGTTTTCTCTTCATCTTCCCAGGTAATTAGGTTTTATAAGAGGATTTGTGAACCAAAAAGTTAGTTATGTCACATGACATGTTTTGGATATTGTGTCTCTTAAGTCAACTAGTGTGAAATTATTTCGGGTGTTATGAGGGTGGCAGGTTGAAGCACAACCCTAGAGGTTTCCTTCCCACCTTGTGATTCTCAAGTTGCAGTAACTTCCAAAATGAGTTTTATTTTGCTAATTACGAAATAAAAGGAGTCACGTTTGATTGTGGATCACAGTGAAAGAATACAATGATGGTAACCACTGACAAATTAAAAGACTCTTATACTCAAGTCAACATGTGTACAAGAGTGAGAGGTGAAACTCAAAATTAATGTCTACCTCCCTGTTGCAACTATTGCCTCTTATTTATTTAAAACTGGAGAAAATTTCCCGAACTTCAGCAAAACTAGGATTATGTACCAAATAAAATCTTAGTAAAACTTTTAAATATTACAAGAGTATTATATGAAAATTACTTTTTTGGGTATTATTTTGGTATATGCGGATATAATTATAATTACAAGATAAATAATTGAGAAAATAGATTTTTATCTCCGGTAAACAAATTTTGAAAGAATTTTTTGTTAATTAAATTTAACAAGAAATTTTACAAATATAAATAAAGTTATCTTTCAAATGAAATTATCATTATAGTATGTTATTATAGAAAACATAGCTTTGCTAGAAAAAAAATTGATAGCAAAATCCCGAGATAAAACTATTATTTAGTATTAAAAATGTAAGTTAAATTTTATTCTAAGTTGGATGGTTCAAAGTTAGATATTTAGCATCTTAAAAAAACAGGCAAATAACAATTTGGAGGACAATCTGAATTCTTAATATTAGTCTATTACAAATAATTATAGGATGATCATGTGTCAACTCATTATTCAAAATTTTGAAATTTTATTTGAGGTAAGAGAAAAAATATTAACCAACATTTTACTCAATCTTATAAATACCTAGAGTTGAGCAAAAATGTGTTGTGAATCTTATAAATACCTAGAGTTGAGCAAAAATGTGTTGTGATTGTAGGACTGGTCCGTTTAGCATGCAACTAAATCTTGTACACATTTAATTAAAAATATATATTTACCCAAATAATATAAGTGTAAAATTATTTACACAAATGATACAAAATATTATTTACATTGAGAAATTACAAAATATTATTTACATCGAGAAATTGGTTTTCATGAACTGATTTCTCAACATACAGAGTATTATTTTTCCTTAGTTTAGAAATCGGTTCACCAATAATTTCTAGTAAACTAATTTCTAAACTATGGTTTTTTACACGTTTAGAAATTGGTTATCCCGAAATTGACTTCTAAACATGATTTTTTTATTAAAAAAACTCAGTTTAGAAACCATTTTTTTAGATTGAAATATTTGAATATTATTTATTTTTCTTTCAAATACTTTTCCTTTTATTATTATTTTAAAAGTTATAAATAATTGTAGTTTGTAATCAATTATTATATTAACCTTTTTGTCAATGACTAATGGGCGTAGATAAATAAAGTTTATCTATAATAAATGATTTTTTGTGATTTTTTATTCATGTTTATGATATTTTATCGATCAAATGTTAGTATAGTCTCATAAATATAAATTGCAGCTTAAATAAAAATTTATTAACAACAAATTGATTTTAATTTTTATAGAAAGATCACTTTTTATAGAAAGATTAAAATATTTTAAAAAAATGAAAATCCACTCTAGAAAAATAAATTTTCATTTTATTTTCATTTCAAAAACAAATTGTGGATGTACTAGAAATACAATAAATCATACTAGAAGGGGGTTGAATAATGTGTTAGTGAAAACATAAAACCTTTAGCAATGGAAGATTTTTATTTAATAAATAAGTTTATTAAAACCCCTCGTCAAGTGACTAAGATAAGTTTTCTTAAATATAGGTGGACTGTCGTCCAATAATGTATAAAACTTATTTTTCAATGAAAACCTTGTGTGCAGAATGTATCAATAATGGACTTTGAAATACTTTGATAAGCTATAGAAGAGTAATAAAAATACGTCATATTATACTAGTTCACTGAACCTAAGTTACATCTAGTTCTCCTTTACCAACCAGTAAAGTGTTCCACTAATCAATCTTGATTACAATAAGTATTCTTTTTCAACCACATTTGACTTACAAGTATTCTCAAGGACACTATTGGTACAATCCTTAGACTTCTATTGATTCTAAGAACACCCAAGCATTGTTTTGTTACTAAGCCACTCCTGACTTTCACAAACAGAAGTTTGATATAAAACCAGAGATTCTTTATAACACTCAAGGAGTGAATTTATAGTGAAGTTCTAATCTCTCCCAAGTACTTTGTATATAAAAAAGGATGAACTCTCTTAAGCTTAGTGTACTTCTCAACAAATGCTTTTTTTCTCTCTTATTTCTTGATTCACGACTCTTGTTTTGTTGTATGTGTTCAATGTTGTTCTTCAAATCTTAATATCTTATTTATAGAGAGAAACTCGTAATTGTGGAGAGTATCTTTAGGACTGAACAATATGACCATTGTGCAGCTTTTGATCTTGTTTCCTGGAATAAGCAAACACTACACATTTTTGTTTGATACGATCAAAACTTTCCAATCTGTTATTCATAACTCAATATAGTTGTTAGACTCATTAAAGAAAATATAAGATTGACTCATAAATTTATTCCTTATAAATAGAATTATATAATTTGACATAAATTGATAACTCAAATAAAAGTGTATATTTCAATCGGTGTTTGGATGGACTAGACGAGTATTTCCTGCTTCTAGTAGACGAGGCATCCACTAATGGATAAGTCTCACTTGCTGTGTTGCTTCCATTCATCAAACTTGTTGACTTACATGCAATAAACTGGTTAACATAAATTTAAATCTTTGTTTTCATCAAAACCCTAAGAGATGTCTGGATCGTCCAATGATGGATCGCCCAATGTCTAATAGTAGTGTTATTTTGCATGATTGAAGGAAAAAAAAAAGCTTAGGTAAACATCATAATCCTTTGGGGCTAGCACTATTAAAGTAGATAGTCTATAAAAAAAAGTAACAACAGAATACCAATGATGCATTTCAAGTTTATTCTAAAAAAAAGTAACAACAAGTAATCCGTGCAATGACTACACAAATTCATCACACATCAGAGCAATCTCAACAACCATTCTTAGTTTGTGAAATAGGGCAAGGATTTCATCTGGAGAACGTCCAAAAGTTGCATTAAATTCAATCGAACCTTTGAACTAAATTTTGAATAGATGAAAAACATTTTTCCCACATCATAGTCATATTTGAGCTCCATACAGTCGTATTCAACACAATCATCACCTACATAGATTGGTTGACGGTAAAAAAATATCAAGTAAAATTTTGCAACCTCCGTTGGCATAAAAAATTATTTTCCTTAAGGCATCAAGCGACATGTCCTCACTTATTTTGATGACATTATGATGAGTAGGGCATTCAAACATTATTTCCCTTTATATGATATAATCATGTCAGCATCACAATACACAAGAGTGGATACACTCTTCATGTTTCTAGCAATATGGCGAATATCAGACAAAGGTGTTGATTTGAATCAAACCCTTGTTGCTATATATATAAGGTGATCAAGTGTTCTCCTATGACTCATACCAACAGTTAAGATCACATTGGCAATATAAACAGTTTAGATTGTGTCTTAATTAATTACGACTAGTTTGCATAATTAAAAAAAAAGTGTTCAGTCAAATCATCTCGTAAAAAGAATCGTTTAGTCACATTGTCTCGAACAAGAAATGTGAGATCAAATCGTCTAGAAAAAGCAACTTAGGTCAAATTGTCTCAAAAAAATCAATGTTTAGTAATTTTGTCTCAGAAAAATGCAGTGCTCAGTCTATTAAATTCATTGTTCAATGTTCATTCAATTAAAAAGGGCATTTAACAAGGGCATCATAATAGGACATAATTAACAAGGACATTTAATGTCGTCTGTGTCCACCAGCTCCACATCTGGAAAGTTGTATGTTTCTTATTGGCTGTCAATGCACTTGTCCATGTTCTTGTGGTTGAATTTGTTCATCAGGAACAACAAGTTACTCTTCTTGAGCATAAAAGGCATAAACTAGTAAATCCTAGTTAAACCTTGCTTTTTATTCAAACTTTACTCAAATGGACATAAAAAAATTCAAAAGCACAAGAGATATCAACTAATTGCCCCAAAATGACACCAAAATATAGGAATTTATTGCAATTATCAAGTCTCCTTTTAGAAAACCTCTCAAATAGTTTAAGAATTAGGTTTTAACTAAGAGGCTTCAATAATTCAACATGATTGAATTGAATTATAGTAAAAATATATTTGCTAAATAAATTTTATTAAACTGTGATAATAGAAATTTTGGAGAAAGATAATGAGAGAAATCCATATTGACTCAATTTACAAATTTAAAAACAATAATAATGAATCAGTTAAACAGGGACAAAAGGCAATAAGAAAGTAGGTTTAGAAAAGAACGCACTATGATTTATATTGGTTCAGCCACCATTTCTAATCTATGTCTAGTTTCCAATTGCATTTGACATTTTTTACTATCTAAGTAGAAGTTACAATGTTGTCAGCGTTTTACACTAAAAAAATCTCATTGACAATCTAACCTAGGGATGTTCCTTACTTCATGTTCGAATCATCCACTAGGAAAATCTATTCGAGGGTAGCATAGGGAAACCTAACTACAAACTTGAGACATGCCTAACTCTAAGAATCTAACAAAAATTATTTACTAGAACCACTAGGGAAATCTATCCTAAATTTCACAAACAGGCATATAAAAAAATTATAAATCACTCTCGACGTAAAGATATGACAAATTGAAGCATCATGACTCACAACCCTAGAAAGCATTTACTGAAAATAGAAAATGACTCTTTATTTATTTATGCTCTTCTTTCTTATTTTTGTTTAATGAAAACAAGTTCTACATAGGGGTTAGAGAAACAAAGAGAGAAAAGATTAATATGTTATCCCAAAATACTAGGTTTGATATTAAAAAGATGTGAACAAAATTATGGTTTTAAGATCTTTATCAAACTTGAAATAACCATTGGAAATCAATTCCTTCACGAGAAGTTGATTCCATTGTGTGGGAATTGATTCCTCTAAGAGGGAATCAATTCCTAGCAAGTAATCAATGCTTAAATATTGATTTTCTCATATGATACTTGATTCATATGTGATGGAATCATTTCCTATTGATTCCTTGGTCCATTTTAGCTTAGAATGATTTTTTTTATTTAATTTTGAACTCTTGATAATCAATTTATAAATTATATCTTAATTAAGGATGTTAAAATGGGTTTGACTTAGGGCTTAACTTGTATAACCTGTGTAACGCCCTGAAATTTCATTAAATGAAAATAGATGTTTGATGTATTTCTTGTGTTATTTGATTAGTTTATATTATTTGAAGTGTTGTTTGAATTTTCCTTATGCAATTGCTTGGTGCGGATGTTAGGTTATGTGGAGTTTGTTTGATCTGTGTTGAAAATGTGATTTCAAATTTGACCCAAAACCTAATTTGGTAAAAATACAATCTTTGACTCGTTAATCATTGGATCATCTTAAAATTTGGACTGTAGATTTACAACTCACCACTTCATGTTTTGACCAGTGGGATTTTCAAAATAATAATGTTTGACATCTCGCTTAGCGTGACCAGCGCGTTAAGCGCAATTCAAGACAAAGAGAATTGTACTTAGCGAGACGAGCTTGCTAAGGGATATCTGCAGTCTATAAATACGTCCATCAGCACCAAAAAATGCATTTTTTACCTTTCTTCTTCTCCAAAACCCTTACCCAAGCCATAACCTTTCTCCTCCACCACCCACGACCATCGGTGACCACCACGAGCTACCGTTGCTTGTCGTCGGACCACCGCACGGAGAGGAACATTTTAATTGGAGCGAAATCTTCAAAACTCAACTTGAGGATTTGATAGAAAATGGTGCCTCCCATCCTACTTTCGTGTTTTCTTTGAGGTAACCATGATTTCCTTGTCTTCTCCTAGTTAGTTTAAGCCTCTCTTAGTATCTCATGTGATTTGGGTACTGTTATTGGATTTTTTCCACTTCCTTTGAAAGACCTTTGGAAATGAGATGCTATAAAAGTTATTTTTTTTATATAATATTGATGTCATTTTTTTTTACCTTCGTTGAGCCTTGATCACATTGGCGTGATCAAAATTTCAAAATGATGTCTCTTTGATGTCAACTCCGAAAACACCATTTTAGCCCCTTTTAAATTTGAATGAGTATTTGACCTTGAATGTTAATGTTAACCTTGTCTTTGAAATCTATACTGATTTATCTTCGATTTGGTATATAGAGATATGTGTTTGGACTAACAAACGTGAACCTAAGAGATCTCAGAACGACACTGCAAGGAGCTAGCAGAGGGATATAGATAGGTGAGGGGTGTTTATTGATTGTTTCCAGCTTTTGATACCATAGTTGGGGTCAGGGAACCCAATTATGAGCATGTATGTTTGTCCCTGTTGTGTGCTCGTTTTAAAAAAAATGGATTTTAAACTAATGGGATGCGATATATTTTTTTATTGATGAATGAAATTATAAGTGATGTTGTTTTTGTAATGATTAGATTTTTGGGTAAAAGTCTTAATTATAGAGGAGACTTTGCACAAAATTTTATTTCTAGTCTTCTATTTACTTTTTATTAAATTTTAAATGGGCATAAGAGTTTGTTTTGTATATTATAATTCTCCTCTTTAATTTAGGATTTTCCTAAAATATCAATCTTGTGGTATTATGGATTGTTATTGTAAGATATTTATGTTGTCTGAAGACCTGGGGAATGTGAATCCCAGGCATACATTTATATGTATATATGTAGAGTTTGAATGCTTGTGATGATGATGATATTGAAATGGGATGATGTTGTTTTTGATGATATTGAAATGTGATGATGTTGATGTTGCTGATGACATTGAGATTAAGATGATATTGATGTTGATGATGACATTGATATTGAGATGATATAGATGTTGATGACATTGAGATGAGATGATGTTGATGTTAATAATGTCATCCTGATGGATGTATGTTATGTATGTACATGAAGGGTGCTATGACCATGTTGGATATCCCTAGAGAGGAAAGGAGATTGGTTTAAGAATTTTAAGCATCCATTGAGAGGGAAGAAGATTGCTTAGAATTTTTAAGTATCCACAGTCAATGCATTGATGGTGCCCATATTTCTTACTTCATGGAAATGGTATAAACTTTGTCAGTAAGTACCTATGGTTTTTAATGAGGGAAAATGCGGGTACTAGGGGGCATGTCACTTAATTTGAAACTCCCTTGAGACTCGTGTTTATCACCATGGAGGGAGTTGCCTGTGCATGACAGGGTGACCTCGACAATTGCTGCCTAGTTTTCCTAAGTGAGAGTATTATGTGGACACGCTTAGGCTATTTCCCGATGAATGGTACCACATTACTTTGAGAGTTGAGTCAGGTGCATGCATCATTCTAAGAATCATTGATCTGAATTGTTGAAAAGTTGATGACTCATTTGTTAAGTTTATGTTGAACTAATGGATATATTGAGAATGAATTGTGATGGTTTGTTATCGATTTCATTCTAATTGTGGTCATTTTATATTTTTTGATCTTTACAATAAACTCACCCTAGCAATTTTGTACCGTGTGGTTGGTACCTGTGATGATCATGAACCTTCATTCGTGGAAGCAGATGAGCAGTAGTAGGTGATATTGGAGGGAAATCATTTTGTTGGAGCCGCCAAGCTGATGTGATAACGTTGGAATTTATTTTGGAAGAAAGTTGTGCTTTGTCATCAACTCTTCCTTAGTTGGTTTCCTTGATTCTTTTGATTGGTCATGTAAATCTCAGGCTTAGATACATGTAAAAACTGAATTATGTTTTGACATGTGAATGATATATAATGGTTTAGTTTCTATGTATATATATATATATGTATTTATTTATTTACGTATTTGTGCGTTGTCTAGCGAGTATATTATTGCAAAAAATTTAGCCTTATTTTCATAATCAAATTAATGGAGTTTTCATTTAAAATTGAAATTACATGTTTAGAGTGTTGGATATATGAGGAGTTGAAGATGAAGATCAAGGATAAAGCCAATGCCACTTAAAGGTTTTAGCTTTTTACATGTCATTCAATTGAAGGCATTTGTAATTTGTAAAATAGTTAAGAAGACTTAATTCTATCACACATAATCCACCTTAAATTTTATTTTCCAAGCCTACTTATTACTTCAACAATTGCAACAATGATTCACATCAAGAATGAAACCCCTCAATCCAAAAATTGGTACATTTCTCACAATTTATACAAGTTAGAAATCCTATGAAAACATGCAAAAGTGCCTAAATTCAACAAAAACAAAAAACAACTACTGCAAAATCTTTCTTTTTATTTTTATTTTCTATATGTAAAAACAATAAAAATATAAAAACAATAAAACAAAACAAATACAACAAAACAAAAACAAAAAAACAGATAAAACAGATTTTTTAAATCTTCCCCCATACTTAAAGTGCACATTGTCCTCGATGTAAGCATGCAATGAAATGCAATCAAAGAGACAACATAGAAAAGATGGGAAAAGGAAACTCCTCAAGTGCCATTCTAGGCACATCATCACATAAAATTGACAAGACTAACAAGAGGTTCGCCAAAAGCTCCTCTTTCACTTGAGGGCTCTCATGAAATAGCTTGAGTTGGTGACCATTCACTTTGAAGACTTTGCCAGTAACTTCATTTTTAATCTCAACTGCACCATAAAATTTTTTAGTAATAACAAAAGGTCCATACCATCTAGCTTGAAGTTTACCAGTAATAAGCTTGAGGCGAGAGTTAAGAGCACTTTTTGGCCAATATGGAACTCCTTCCTCAGAATCCTAGAGTCATGAAACCCCTTCACTTTTTCTTTGTAAATCTGGGATTTCTCATAGGCTTCTAAGCGGATATCTTCAAGTTCTTGCAATTGAAGCTTCCTTTCCATACCCGCTTCATCAAATGCCATGTTACAACTTTTCACCGCCCAGTAAGCACGGTGCTCAATCTCCACCAGAAGGCATGCCTTATCAAAAACCACCCTATAGGGAGACATCCCCAAAGGTGTTCGGTAAGCGATCTTTGTTGGATATAGGGGGAGCTGGAATATGATCAAGTCAAGGATAATGCCTGTGCCTTAGAAGAAAGATCTTAGCTTTTCACATGCCAATGCATTTGTAATTTGTTAAATGGTTAAGAGGCTAATCTTATGATCCTTGCATTACATAAACATAATAATTAACATGCATACATGATTTTATTAAAGCATAAAGGTTTTCATGTTTCCATAATGAAATTGATTTCTCATGGTTAAGTTTTTGGGAAAACAAAATGTGATTGCTTTAATCGATTACCAGCTTGTGTAATCTATTACAAAGCCATGATGAACATATTAATTGATTACAAACATATCGTAATCGATTACACATCACAAACACAAAACATGCATGACTGACTTAATCGATTACATTATTCATAAAACTTTTCCAGAGTGTGCTAAGAACACTTTAATCGATTATATGGAAGTTTAATTTACATTAGTTAAATTAATCGATTACTTTGGTGATTTAATCGATTACATTCAGTTACAGAAGTTGGTTATAGATAGCTTGTGAGTTTTTCTGAAAGACACAACACTTCACTACGAAATTTTCAAAGTTTTCATAAGCCTTTTGAAATTAAGAAAGGATACTCGGAGTTCTAAAGTTCTTGTCCCACACTTTTGAATCTTCATGGTGTATTGAAAGATTTCTTGGATAAGATTATAAAGAAGCTTTTGGATAGAAAGTTCTAAAACTTGTTTTTCATTTCAACTCTAATTGGTAAATCATATTCATTGGATCATCAGGTTGTCTCTCTCCATTAACTCTTGTTGTAAATTCGTTTCTGAATTTTTGGTTATTTCTAACTATTACAAAGGATTCTTGAGGCTTTTTCTAGAGGAAAATAATAGAGAAGGTTCTCTATGTCTTGATCACTAGGATTCTAATATTGTTTTAGATTTCTATTCTTTATCTAGGTTTGATAAAGGGTTATTGTTGTAAAGCTTGTAAGAACTGAAATTTGTGAATAGTGGAACTCTAATCTAGTGTTGATTAGAAGAATTGGATGTAGCTTCTCTTGAGAAGTGAACCATGTTGATTCAGATGAAGCTAAGCATCATTGAAGATCAAAGTGAAGAGTTTTGTGCTTTCAACATGCAAAGGAAGGAAGAACCAAGGAAGCTTGAAGTTGAAAATTTAAAATTGATCATGTAAAAGAAAATGTATGATCTGATAATCCAATATTGCATAACATGCATCATTCATACATATAGGATTATTAGGTTAATGA